>WWET01000356.1:517867-537145 GCA_011038615.1 Limnodynastes dumerilii
CGCAGCAGGAGTTCTCTTCCTACACTTTAGGAACAGCCTTTTCCATTAAACTTCTGTTTCTGTCTTAAAATAATGGGCAAAAGAGCAAAATGTACATCAGAAATTCAGAATGAATTAAGATTTAGAGCCAGATTTGCTAAGCTGCGGGTCTGGAAAAGTGGAGATTTTGCCCGTAGCAACCAATCATATTCAAGCTGACATTCTCTAGTATGTAATAGGAAAGTGAGAGCTGCAATCTGATTGGTTGCTATGGGCAACATCTCCACTTTTCCAAACCTGCAGCTTAGTAAATCTGGCCCCTAGACTTTTAGTGAATGTTTTATTTTTTTTTACATACTGCGGGACGGGCCACTCAGGGCAAAGCCTCTTTGGGACTCCCCACCTCTTCCTTAATTCTGCGCATGCGCCAACTTATAGAAATAATTTGTTATTTATAAATGTCGCTCAGCACTCAGAGATGTTTATAAACCACATGACAGTTGTTGAAACAACTTTACAGAGCTGCAAGAGTATTAGCGGTGGGGGTTGGCTGGAGCCCGCAACCCGTGAGTACATATAGCAGTTAGCCAGCCCTCTCTGTTACTGCTTCTGGCAGCATCATTTACAGAACTGTGGCTTGCAAGTAATATACTGTAGCAGATTTCCACGGTTCTGTAGCCGATGCTGGCTTGGCCCTTCCCCTTAGAGCAGTGTTGGCTAACCTGTGACACTCCAGTTATTGTGAAACTATGAGTCCCAGCATGCCTTAACTGTAAAAGCATAGCGGATACCTGACAAAGCATGCTGGGAATTGTAGTTTCACAACACCTGGAGTGCCATAGGTTAGCCAACACTGCCCTAGAGCATGGGGCCTGGGGTGTGGCCTAGGGGCAGTACTGACTGTGGCTGTGACATACGCCCCGATAGTATTTACTCACTTATATGAATTTGCGCTATACACATGGCGAGATTGGCTCTGGCTATTCAGACAAAATGCACAGCTGTGACAATGGCCCATTGATGGGGCGTATTGATTGGGAAGGGCAGGGTGGAATAATAAAATCCCTTTACAGTGAGGGTTCGCTCCCATGATTGAGCCCAGTCCAGACCCGAAGGTTAGAGTAAGTCCACTCCATTTCAGCCAGATCATTTGCACCAGCTACAGGACGTGTCTAAGAGCAAGAGATCGATGGCGGACGAGACTTATGAGCTATATGAGACCATGGGACGAGGGTTTAACCTTGCGATCGCTTCACTAAAGCTTGTTTATACTTTGTGCTGAAATCCTAAATCTGGAGCATTTTTATTCACTTAGTTTCATTGTACTATATGTAATATTTATTTTATTGATGGCTGCAATAAGATGATCCCTCCGTCTGCCACCTGTTGTAACAGGATTGTAATCCACAGCTTGCCATCTGTTGTGATAGGACATAGGTCTGTCGAGCTCCTGACTGTTGTTCTGTTAGATTGTACTGGTTGCCACGGGGTATGACTATCCCCGTTTATTCCAATATAGCTCCAGTACGTTGAGTATGAGGCTCACTCTTAGGGCCTCATTCACTAAGCTCGATTTGGGCTAAATCGCATTAAATCGTGTGATTTTTAGCTTAAAAATCGCCAAAGTGTATTCACTAAGCTAAAAATCACACGATTTTGCGGGTTTTTTCTTATTGCAGGTCCGAAATTCGCGGTCCCGACTTTTTTGAATTACAAACATAGGAAGTTTGTAATTCACTAAAGACGATTTCACCGGGATCGCGGTGAAATCGTCTTTAAATCACAAAACATAAATTTGCCTCTATAGAGGGGCGAATGTATGTTTTTTTGGCCGATCGCGACCATTAAAACACATGTCTGTGTAACAGAAGTGTTTTTGTGCTTAAAAATCCAAAGTGCTGCATGACTGCAATGTGTAGCCATGCTGTAGTCATTGAATTACAAGGATCAGCAAAGGTGATCCTTGTAATTCTGTGTATACAGCATGGCTACACTTGTAGCCATGCAGCGCTCCGTTTACAGTGTGTGTCAAAATAAAAAAAAAACACTACACAGACATTAACCCTTACAATGCTTTATTAAAAGTGTTACATGTGTAAAAATATGTAAACCTAACTAACATTACCCCCTACGTGTATGCACTTTCCTTAGGTGGTCATCTCTCCTAAACTAAGTGGTATACATAAAGTGTTACATGTGTATATAAAAAAAAAAAAAAAAATTATTTAAACTCACCATTAGATGTCCGCATCTTGGGATTTTCTTGAAATGCTGAATTCTGTTCTTTTCTTCAAGCTTGAAAAATCTTCTGGGCTGGAGATGCAGAAGAAAGCTTCTATTCTTAATCCCGGCGTCTTCAATATAACTTCCCGGCAGTAGGGGGCGCTGATTATCTTCAGAAGGTGACGTCAGGAACAGTAGAGCTGTACTGTACCTTTGCTGATCCTTGTAATTCAATGACTACAGCATGGCTACACATTGCAGCCATGCAGCATTTTTTTATGAAAATCACCGCGATTAAGCCCTAAAAGCATCTCGGCACATCGCCTTTGTTTGAAAAAAATCGTGTTTTAGGGAATTTGGAAAAAAAATAAAAAATCGCGGCGATGGGCCACGATGCCCCGCGATTCAAAATCACCCAAAAAAAAATCACGTTTAGTGAATGAGGCCCTTGGGGCCAGATTTACTAAGCTGCGGGTTTGGAAAAGTGGAGATGTTGCCCATAGCAACCAATGAGATTTTAGCTATTACTTTGCTAATCTGATTGGTTGCTATGGGCAACATCTCCACTTTTACAAACCCACAGCTTATTAAATCTGGCCCTTACAGTCTTTACTCTCACTCTTTCAGTCAGTAACCAATTGTTTTTGTTCAAACTGCCATTTATTTGGCTTGTAAATCACCACATTTACTAAGGCCAAAAAAACACCATAATGGGTTTTTTTTCAGGATGGGACTTTTGAAAAGTGGTTTTCAAAACCAATGTAAAACCGCTGTCAACCCCCCCTTCCCCCAAAAAACAGCTTGTAGTGAGTCACTATGAAGAAAACCCACCCAAAAATGTAAAAAAAATATATATATTATTTTCAAAAACCCCTTTTCTTATGTAGAACTACACAGCACAGCAAGCACCGGGCTGCCATTAATAGTTTGTCATGCTGGAGCTTCTAGTACTACAAGACACAACCTGCCCATTGCTGGCAGGGGCATGCTATGTCTTGTAGTACCACAAGGCGCCTGGGCCACACAATGGGCCTGATCCAGACCTACGCTTATAAAACGCCCTTGTGCGTAGCATATATACGCCAGTGTACCTACAAAGCACTCCCCTAGGCACTCCCCTCGGTCGTACGTATTTAAGCCGTTTTACGCTGACCAAACTCTACCCTAACTTTTCTGAGCGTAAAAGCGGGTGTCCGTAGGCTCCTTGCGTAGTTACGATGCGAAGCACGCCCATACTGTACGATTTAAATGCCTCACCCCGCCCTTGAAGCATAATTACGGGTTTCGTATGTTTGGCACGCCCCTTCGTGTGTTGTTATGAAGCTGGTACGCTCAAGGTCCATACGCTCAGTGTTTTGAGGTGTAACATCTGCCCCGTGCATACGCTTACGAAAAGCGTAAAAATGCTCCTGGGGTAGGTCTGGATCAGGCCCAATATGTGACATTAGAAATTGAATAAAAAGCATCCTTTTGGTTGTCGTTTTAAAACCGATTTTGGCCTCAAAACCGCTGCCAATGTGCGGCAGCTTCAAAAACGCTGCCAAAAACGTAGCTTAGTAAATCTAGCCCTCAGACCTGTTCCAACATAATCAAAGACCATATGTTGCACAATTAAATAATTAACATGGTGCTGCTAATTGATTAATTCACAACAACGGTATTAACATATCAAAAGACTGACTGGCCCTGAAGCCAACTGTGGACGATCTTCTACCCATCAATCTTATTGCAATACCCCAGAAATAAATCACAACATGGGCGTACTGTAGATTCACAATATATCACAGCATTCTTGATATAACACAGGCGTACGTTCTGGGCGTTAACCCTTGGAGCGCTGGAGCCGCGGAGACATTGCCCAGCAATGCAGCACTATACACACACGACTTCTATCTACACACATTTCCTGCAGCAGATTTTCAACCATGCCAGGACCAGGTGTTAACCTGTTCAGAGCTGGTCCCGTTTAAATAATATGGCTGTTGTTTCTGCAATGGCCAGGAGATAGGAGCAGGGCCGCCATCAGTAAGGAAGGGGGGGGGGCCGGAATTATTGTCCCGGGCCCTGAACTGGTGGGGCCCGCGATTCTCACCTTTACTTTGTGGGCCAATGCGCAGGGAACAAATTCCCTGAGCAACAGCCCGAGGTTAATGCTGGTCAGCGGCGCCTCATCTCCTGTGTGAGATCACGGATGATGTCACATGAGGGCGGGGCCCGTCGGTGTGTCCCAGGCCCCACTTTTACTGACGGCGGCCCTGGAGAGGGGAACCTGGCCACAATGGGTTAGATTTTCGTACACGTAAGTTCGCTACACTCCTCTCGGCACACCCCTTGCACGGACGTATTTTGTCAAGATACGCTTCCCAAACCCTACCTTAACTTTTTCCAACGTAACCGCTGTCATACGCACGCGTACGTATGGACTAAGCGAATTTACGCAGCTAAGCACGTATGGGCTGAACGAATTTACGCAGCTAAGCACGCCCATACTGTACACTTTAAATACCACCCCCCGCCTACTTCACGTATTTCAGACGTATTTTCGAGTAACGTAAATTTGGTATTATTTACGTGACACATACGTGATTGGCCCATACGTTCACAATTACTCTACGTGAATGTGCGTATTTTCTATGGTGCGCATGCGCAGTGCGTACTAAACAGCGATTTTATGTGTCCGCCACGTGTAAATTCGCTTCGAAGCGTTGTTCTGGATCAGGCCCAGTGACTGAAATATTTTGTACATTTGCTAAGTTATCTCCCTCAACCCTTTAGATTAGCCTCCACCCTCCAAATCTTGTCCATCAGCTCTCATCCTAATCCCTACCTCGGCCCTCTCCTCCTGCATTTCATCTCTTTATTCTACCAAAAGTACCACCTTGTTTTTGTCTTTTACCTTCTTTTATGATCAACGCTTTCACAATCCAGGGTCCTTATTCCTTGGGCCAGATTTACTAAGCTGCGGGTTTTGAAAAGTGGAGATGATGCCCATAGCAACCAATCAGATTCTAGCTCTCACTTTTCTATGACATACTATAGAATGTCAGCTAGAATCTGATTGGTTGCTATGGGCAACATTTCCACTTTTCCAAACCGCAGCTTAGTAAATCTGGCCCCTAGTGTTCTCCTTCTTTTGCAGCACCTTCTTCCTCACATGCTGCACACACTGCTGCTGCTTCCTACGTCACTTTCTGATGCATATGCTTCATTAATTAGACATAGAAACATAGAAAATGATGGCAGATAGGAGCCACACAGCCCAACCAGTCTGCCCAGTTGTTTATTTAAAACTATACTGACCCTAGACCCTATTTTCCCTCAATTTAGTTTGAGATTTAGGATATCCCAGATGGGAGGCTATTCCACTTTCAGTGAAGTATTGTTTCTGCACATTTCCTCTAAATCTACCACCCTCCAGTTTATATTCATGCCCTCGTGTTCTATTACACCTCTTCCTCTGAAAAATGCCCCCTCCTCTAGCCGGTCACAACCCTTGATATATGTGCAAGCTGATATCATGTCCCAGGATTAACAGATAAAGGTCTCGCTCCAAAGTTTAGAAAAGTTGCACCTGGGTAAAATCACCCACAGGAGGTGCCTTGACGCTGGGCAGGTGAGATAACCTAATATAGCTATAGTGTGACCTAAACCTCCTTTTTATATATGTGCTGACACATAGTGTTATATAATGTTTGTGCTCTTTTGTTTCTTGTAGTTACACAGTGGTCATTTTGGTCTTTGGCTGCACCTCTCCATTTATATATACACTTGCACACATTTTATATATTGAATGAGGAGCGCGGCCTTGTGTTTTCTTGTTACTGTTACTAGTTTTTCTTTGGGAGCCTGACCCCTCCCCAATATGGCTGCTGCAGCCTGACCCTTCCCCAATATGGCTGCTGTAGCCTGACCCCCTCCTCAATATGGCCGCTGCACACTGTTCAAATGGCAGGAGTGTCTTAATACAGACCTCGGTTTGTATGGCAATCGGATCGCAATTATACGCACGGCCGGTGCAGGCCAAACCCCCTCCCAAGCACGACACTCCCCTCTCTTGGCTGTACTGTCGAAGACTTCCGCCGCCATAGACCACTTGTAACTATCCGTGTGCATTCCCGTGCGTATATGTCCTCTGTACGTGCAAATCAACATAGTCGCGCCCACTTTCCTTCATTTTAATGCCTCCCCCCGCCCATTTTTATGTAAATTTCCCAGTGCGTATTTTTGTGTCGCATATCCGTCCGTATGTACCAACGTGCGATTCACAGGTCCATCCATTTCTGCTTGAATAGTCTACATTAACTGCGTAAATAAAGTTACTACGCATGCACAGTTAGTCCGATTGTAAAAATACGCATGGGACCAGAAATCAGATCTCTGAATACAGAGATCACATATAGCAGATGGATAGAAAAAACTCGCCTACAGGAGGTGCCTTGACACTGGGCAGGTGAGCTTAACCCAATATAGCTATATTGTGACCTAAACCTCCTTTTATGTATGTGCTGACACATAGGGCCTGATCCAGACCTACGGCCGCCAAGGCAATTACGGCCGACTCGGCCGTAATTTCCCTGTGTTGAAGGTTGTGCGCATGCACACAACCTTCCTAGGGTGGCGTAAGGGACGGCGCCCATAACTATAGTTAACGCCGCTGGCTGTTACGAAAAGGGGGCTTTCCCCCCCTTCACGCGTGCCGTATCTCCGTACATCTGTTGCTAAGAGCAATAAGAGTTGCGCAGGGCTACCATCAGGGGAAGACAGCTGGGACTTTTATTCCAGGCTCAGAGAGAGAAGGGGTTCGCCAATGCTTACCCTATCTCTCCAGAAGCAGCTATCAGCGGTATCCTGTCCCCGTGTCCTGCAGGGGGAAGGCCCATTACCCTGAGCTCCCTGCATCCATTTGATGTCATCAGTCTGTGGCCGCCATGCACAGGGTCTAGGGTCAGTATAGTTTTAAATAAACAAATGGGCAGACTGGGTGGGCCATGTGGCTCTTATCTGCCGTCACTTTCTATGTTTCTATGTATGGACCGCTGATCCGCACAATTAACTTAAGGCAGGCTTATGGCAGCGTAAACTGGCAAAAAGCCTGCACAAGAGAGGAGAGCGACAGGGGGTCTTCACTCCCCTCTCTCTGTTGGACGGACGGACCCCCGCACATATGGAGCGTCTGGATACAGTTCTTTGTTATTTGTGCCTTTCCTCAGCTTGCTGTGTGGGTGCAGGACGCAGGTTATAGAACAATCTTACTGCTCTGAATGTTGTGAGAGCACAGAGTTTTTCCTTAATCAGAGTATTTGGATACACATAAAAGTCAGTGGAGTAAAAAATTAGAAATGCAATCTGACTGCGCCTCTCGTTACTCACTCGTGTCTAACTAGTAATTCCCACAGGTCTCCAGCTAGAATGATTTAGCAGACTGTCCCTGCAAGGATGCCATGCTAGCTTTCTTATGCCAGTGTCCGGACATAAGTGGAAACTAATATATTTCAGGAGAAGTTGCTGCCGTTCCGGCAATTTCTATTCCAAAAGTGATGCAGCCAACAGCAGAATGTGGCCTGAATGAATTGCCACAAGATGGCAATAAAAAAAAATAGATTTTGTCACAGGCACACTGGCAAAATTTTTAATTTTGACTGCTGTACCCAGGCGCTGCGGTCTGTTTTCTGCTTCTTGGGTTAGTGGATAGGGTTAGGAATTAGAGTTAGGATTAGAGTTAGGATTAAGGTTATGGGATTGGTAATCCAGACTGAAGAGGGAAGGACTGCAAAAGGTTCTTGCAGTTGAAAGGTTATGTCGGCAGTAGTACCAAGACAGCGTTTGGCATGGCATTCTGTTAACATTTAAAAAATCTAAAACTATTTTATTTAATTAAATTTCCTTGACCCTCATCTCTGGTGTACCATATGGATGTCATTATTTTGTTGTTTATTAGTTGTGAAGTGCTTGGAAAGACTATAAAAAGGGCTCTTTCTTGTTGTGGCAGGGAGTCGGATGCCAGCTATCTGGTTAGTGACTAAAAAGTGAATATGTGTATAGCTAGACATAGGGTTGCCTGGTGTCATCCTGAGTAAAGTTTGCTGTGTATTAATTTATGTCCATTCTGCCAGCAAGCAGGAAAACATGGTCACGCATGTCACTGGCTCTTTTCCCCTCACAGAAGCATATAAGGAGCTGCTTTGAGGCCAAAGCTCGGTTGTTGGTAGGGAGCCACCAGTTTAAGAGCTCTCTGAAAAGAGCTACAGAGAGAAAAGGCCAGAAGGGGTTGAAGAAAGAAGAGGGGCATCTGGTAGAAGAAAAGAACCAGAAGAGGCTGAAATCTGCGGTTGCCTGGCCATTGTTGGGAGGACTGGTCCTTCCCAGAAGAGAAACTGGAAGTGACAGTGCCGCTAGAAAAGGACCAGACAGCAAGGGAGGCAGTGGAGGCCAAGTGGAGCTCTTTTGCAGGGCTCTTCACTGCCTCCCTTGCTGTCTGGTCCCATGCGGATGGGTAAGTGACTGTAGCCACCTGACACCCCTAGGCAATGAGCGGTGTGAGGCCATGGTAAGTGGGCACTCAACATACAGGGTGTAGGTGAACCCAACCCTGACAGTTAGTGTATTGGCAGCAGTCCCTTACTTGGGCCACGATTAACCCCTCTCTCCTCGGCAAGATTGCTGTGTGTCCTCCAACCTCCCAGACCACCAGGGTAAAGGGTGACCAGCTTGGTGGGCTCTAATTACCTCCTAGGCAACGAGGAGTACCCAGTGGGTCTCTGGTAAGTGGTCCCAGGAGTGACCAATACCACTGAGGACCAGGGATCTGAATCTGCCCTCCTTCACCTCCTTAAATGGATACCAGGCCCATAGTAAATTAAGGCACAGGCCCTGTTAGGTAGATAAGGCGATAGGCCTTTGTAAAGCAAGGCATTAGATCCTATAGGTAGTTTACAGCCCTAAGCTCTTCAGTGTAGGGGGTGTTATTCTCCTGTTTAGGTAAAGGTAGGAGCCCCTTATTAGGCTTAGGCCTATGTGTTAAGTTGGTTCCTTTTCCATCCCATTTCTTCTTTTCTCTTCTCTTCTCTTTCCTTCCCATCTCTTCTTTTCCCTTCCCTTTCCATCTCTTCTTTTCTCTTCTCTTTCCTTCACATCTCCTCTTTTCCCTTCCCTTACCTTCCCATATCTTCTTTTCTCTTCTCTTCTTTTCTCTTCTCTTCCCGTTTCTTCTCTCCTCTTCCTGTGAAGAATGTTTTCCTCCTATACCTGGTTATAATCCTTCTGTCACATTCTCCTCTCCCTTCTCTGCTCCAAGCTATACATGTTTACATCCTAGTCTTTCATGGTATGTCTCATGACACATATCCTGTGCCTTTTTATTGCTCTGGAGAAGGTAATTTGCTTTTAAAAATCTAGTGGTAAAACTGCCTGCATCCTCTTTCACGATAGCACCTGGCAATGCACCTTATACATGTGTCTGAGCATTGCTACATTCCATGGCCTGGAACCAGATCTAAGTACACAGCGACTCATAAGTGCTGCTGTACGGAATGGATATTCTGTGTATGCGATCCTAAATTTCATGTGTGCGAGAGTAGTGTACGGAGCCTCCGTGTCCAGAACTCTACCTTAACTTTCATGCACTTGTCCTTGTACTTAAGGGCTCAGCCAATCCCCCTCCCACTCACCATGCTTAGACCTTGTACCCATGAACGGTCATCAAGCCCTTCCATCAGAATGGGTTACTTTGCGTAATGAAGAATTGTTTTGTAGTGCGATCCAATGCACATTATGATCGTACTGAGCACTGTCATTATTAACTCTGGATCCAGTCCCATGTGTCCATTCCTTATGGCAAGGCCTTAGGATTCTAGGGACTTATCGCTAGGATTAGAAAATTCCCTCTTTATGATAAAAACGTAAGCGCCGCATTCCCAGGACGGATCTGGAGCCTCTGGACCTCCGGGCACAGTGGAATCCAAAATTTGAATCTCACACCTTTTTGTTATCTTCAATTTATCAGTATTTTGCCACTCAGCCAATAAGACCAGCAGGTTTCAGTATGAGGGTCTCACTCGCGCTAACTTCCTCTTTTGGTCCAGTCATCAGACACCCACTCAACCCTTCTCTTGTGTTGTCTTTTATGTTGTCCTCAATTCGTCTCCAGGGAGCTTGGTTGGATCAACACTGGTTGGACGTCTTATACAGGTCATCATTAATTGTATTTGGTGGCCCAGCTATCCTAGCACAGTAAGTGATTCATGTCAAACATTGCAGAATGGGTGTTAGGGCTACCCTGCTTGCACTGTGGGACCTCTGTCACTTGGTCAGTAGGCGAGGTTGGACTGGATAAGGTAAACACCCCTTGAACAGCAGAATGTAGGATGTCATTTTTTACTTCTCTGCCAAACAGCTTTTTGTAAGGGTACTCGGTGGTATTTATTACCCCATCATTTCAGCAGCTAATTCTGTGGGGTACCTGGTACTGGACCTCACAATGCATTGGATCCTATTTTAATTAGTACCGGCTGTGGCCTCTATTGGGTCACCGTGTGATATTAATTACCATAAGTTCGGGTTGAGAACACTCTCCTCACACTTAAGGCCTTATGCCAGCAGGACCTTACCTTAACATTTACACCCCAGCCCCATTTAAAATTGAGTTGGTGCATTACAGAGGGTCGTATGTAAGGACTTAGCAAGGCTAAATACCTGCCCTCTTCCACCATGTGGACATACTTTAACCATGCCAGCCTGTCCCCTCCCACCATCGGAAAGATGTCCAACACGGAAAACTGAATCTCGAGGATCCAGATCCGTGCTGGATATCGGTAGCAGTAGCGGAACTGCACAGAAATATTGTGGCTGTTTTCTGCATGAAGCCTACAAAAAAAAGTCCCCAACCGATAAATCTGGATCCGATCCATAGATCTGACATTACATTGGGGACAAAAAAAAGTACTGGGGGCACTACAGTGGATTATGTAATAAACTGAGGGCAAAGCTGTGGGGCATTTGAAAAACTGTTGTATTACAGTGAGGCATCCATATAAACATAGAACTTTGGGTGAGTATGGAAACCCCTAAACAATCAACGATTGGAACCTTTTTCTCCCCACATCATTCAACATTCAAACGAAAATAAAGACACGGACAACTGGAATGGATTTACAAAGGAGACTCGGGTTTATTCATAGGAATTAGCTAAATTGAATTGGCTATAAAATTTAGGCTAGAGACAGGTGGCATAGCAGGTGTGGCATCACCTCAGGAATCTTAAAGTGAGGACATTGGTCATCGATGAAGGCGCCACCACCACCCACCAGTTCCCCTGACTACCTCTTCATATTGCACACCTCATCTTGTCGGAGGTGGTAGACCAGGATCCCGTCACGGGACAGATGACCTAGCGTTCAGTAGAAGGTGCACCGCCTCTGTTATCAGATATTTCTCCCCACATGTTTTCTGGGCCAAAGTTCTATGGTGACACCACCACCTCTACCGCCAACCTATGCCCCGTCTGAAATGAGAATGTGACATGTTAGTAATATACATCCTATCACATATGGGACAGGGAAGGGAACAAATTTCAAAAGAGAGGGAAATTTCTGTCAGAAGACACCATTTATAATCTTTGTCATATGACCTAACCCCACCTTAACAGCCCCGACCAATTCCCACCTACCCTGTGCTTATGTTCTAGAAAAAACTACATGTTGACCGATATGGGGTGAGGATCAATCGGTCATTGATGGTCCCTCATGTCTATGTGGTGCTTGGTTTGTCTTTATACAGCAGACATTCTTGCTTTAATAACCCCATTCTTGAATCCTTCTGCTGGCAATGTTAAAGCACCTGTGATTGCCAGTAATAGAGCCCTTCATCCATAGATAAATATCTCCCCCTAATCCCTTTATCCTTAATTCATCTCCATTATAAAAGTCCTTCCGAAGACGCCAGGT
Organism: Limnodynastes dumerilii; assembly: GCA_011038615.1. Lineage (NCBI taxonomy): Eukaryota > Metazoa > Chordata > Amphibia > Anura > Limnodynastidae > Limnodynastes > Limnodynastes dumerilii. The sequence goes on from WWET01000356.1 coordinate 530,011, forward strand.
AATGCGCTTGTCAGCGTTTGCTGAGAAATCCCTGTAAAAAGCACATTACGGGTTGCAATCTAGGTCAGTGTCACATTTAGCTAAGTTCCCTCGGAACGAGCTGTCATGCATTGCCCTGAAAACACGAGGTTAATGAACCAGCATTTTCATTCTCTGAAAACAGGTGATTCTCCATGCTAAATCCGACAAGCCGTTTTATTACTCCCAGCTCCTGTGTCATTGTTCACTTTAAGCAAATGTGGGTGAATTTCTGTCCTTGCTTTGGGCATTTTTAAGAATAATCTAGGTTGCTATGGTGATGGTTTCCATAGGAACCTTTCCATAACTCTCTGTGTGTGTATCTGTGTGTGTGTACACAGTCTATTGGGTGTCAGCAAGAGGAAGCATGAATTCTAGTAATGCTTAGAGATATGGAGGGCCTATCCGTGGTTTTGGTGTGCTCTCGTATACACTTCTTCTTCTTATTTAGTGTTGATCAGAAAATAACTAAAAGAAAGCAAAAAAATATAAAATTAAATAATAAATAAAAATAATTAAAAATAATGAATAAATAAAATTAGTAGTGGTCTTTACACTTTCCAAATCTTTCGATTGCATGGCAGGTAAATTTCAGGTTTAGTTTGCCAGCCGCACCTAACTCCACCCATTCTGAACCTAACCCACCCCCTGTTTTTAGGTACCTTGGGGTAGATCCATAACTACGTTTGCCGTGCGTTTATTCGCGTAGCGTATTTTTGTGCGCGTTACACTCCCCTCGGCACACCCCTTGAACGTACGTATTTTGTCAAGATACGCTTTCCAAACCCTACCTTAACTTTTTCCAACGTAACCGCATTCATACGCACACGTACGTATGGGCTAGACGAATTTACGCAGCTAAGCACGCCCATACTGTACACTTTAAATACAACCCCCCGCCTACTTCACGTATTTCAGACGTATTTTGGATGCACGTATAATTGGCACGCCCACACGTAAGTATTTACGTGACACATGAAAGTTGTTCAATTTTGTCCATTAAGAAATGATTGCTTAAATAACAGGAAAAAAATAAGATTTTTTTTTTTCTCAAACCAGATTCTTACCACGTTATTAAAGTATTTGCATCGTTCAGGAAAATTCTCTTAGGTGAACTGACAATGTGTTCAAGTGAAATACAAGTAATTCAACTAATTCCTTTAATTCACATGCATTCATATACTTTGTCTAATGAAGTCAGAATTTACCCTTAATTTTTAATAAAGTGAATATGAACCTACAGCTGCTTCCTCAATTATCCTGGGAGAACAGTAAAGTTCAAATTAAATGTGAATTGTTTAAAAATAAATTCACACTAATGATCATTATCTATTAAATGCACTTATAAATTGCCATTCTTGTTAAACAGAATACAAGTATTCATGAATGAATAATATTTTATAGTTCTATAATTTAGAAGTGGGTATTGTCAGTATAAAAATAAGTATAAACCTCTGCTACATCTGGGCTGCTCCTGGGTTAGGAGTAATAATAAACAAAATATAAACTCTGCACCTGTTGTAGACAAGTAAGGGCTGACACAGAGTTTGCAAGTAAGGGCTATGCAGTATAGACCTGAGCAAAACTATTGTATGTCTTGGGATGACAATAATTCAATCTTCTTTATTGGTTTGAGCCAGTATCTGAGTGATTCAACAATTTTACATATATTTCAGTGATTATACACCTACCAGATGTAAACCATGCCTGTGTGTTTTCCTTATTATTATTTTTTATAGTACCACACAAGTATAACAGCCAGGGACATTTGCATGTGTTTGCCCCCCAGGGCAAAACTTGCCAGCCTGCCCCTGTTGCTGGCTAATAAATTATTCTGAGAATAGTTGGTTGTGACTCAATTTATTTTGTAGTAGTTTGATATATTTTTTATTTTAAATCTTTTTTTCAGTAAAGTGTCATTCTAAGGAATGTCTAATCTTTCTCGATCTGTTGATATAGATTTGTTGAGATGAATTTAGTAGGAGTAAATAAAATATAAGCTAATAGAACCTGATTCAGGTCGCAATGTGCATGCACCCTCCAGATATTACGCTAGTGTTACAATATAATATCTGGTGACTTTGTGTTAAACTCGCCATAATTTGGCCGCGATTTGTATTTTAATAATGGTTTTAATGCAGGAATGTTGGATTTCTTAAAAATTGCCCTTGTTTGTCTTGAAAGTGACAATGTTTGTTTGAAAATCGCGAGAGTGCACATAACTAACACTATATAAATACAGGTTACTTCCTGGCCGATTGATTGCATTTGGATGTGGATAGTGGAGGTGTATAGTAAGTTCCTAGGATGGGCCTCCCCCCGCCAGTCCTGTTCATATATCGATATACCGCTAAAGTGAACCGCTAATTGATCCTGGGCAAATAGCGGCTTCATGTTTAAGATCTCAGCGCTTATTAGAAATATTGCCACAAGCTCCTCTACCACTGTGTTCATAAGTGTTTCGTTCACAGTGGTTCCTGAGTCCCATTAACAATCCTGAACCCCTCCAATTGGAGGAGTTCTGTGTCCAACGGCAAGCACCTGTCTGCCACCTATACTACAGCGTAAAACTGCTGCAATTTCCAGCACTAACTTTGTTGCAATCCCCAGCGCAAGGTTATTTTAAATAAATTGTATAATTTTAACCATCCGCTTCTCAGCGCCAGTATAAAATTCAAGTATTAAAGATGTATATTTTTTCTATAATGATTAGGTAGCTGCATGTCAATATGTCCAATCCTGCTGTGACCATTTCTTATTTGAAAGGATCTATTGTGTCTATAAATATTGATAGGTACAGATTTTCCCAACAATTTTTATAGAGACTTTGGAAAAAGTAGCCAAATAGTTCAGGATATACAAAATCTAAGTGCAAAGCTTATCATGTTTACATTTAGGAGCGTATTCAGACTTCCGTTTTGAAAGGCGACAACAAATATACGCACGCACGTAGCAAAGAACACCCACCAAAACCCTAGTCACTCCCCTTGCTAATCCGTGCTCATGTAAACTTACACCACCATAGACCACCTCTATCTTTCCTTGTGCCATCCCGTGCGTCTGTGTCCTCCATACGTGCGTATCATGATAATCGCGCTCACTTTCCTTCATATAAATGCATCTCCCGTACGTATATTTGCGTTGCATATCCGGACGTATCTACACACTTGCCAATCATACGTCCGGTGTTTAGCGATATTTACTACTGCGCATATGTAGTAATTTACGCAATCTACGTAAGAAAAAGATACGTAGATTACGTAATCCTGCCCCTTTTGTTTTGTTCATCCTCCATATATCTGACCCTTATTATATGCCCAGCCATCCATATACCTTACCCTGTTTCTGAGTCCAGCCTCCACATTGTCTGCCCCTTATAATGAAGGGGAAATAAAAACATAGGTCCGCTTCTGCTTCTAAGGTACGGAGTTTCCTAAAATGACCCACTACGCATATGTAATAGGCCATTTACACAATCTACGTACCAGTTAGGTCTTTAAAGACCGCACGGAGTGGTTTAGTTAGTAAGAGGTGGCCTTAAGCCGCCTTGGGGAGTGTTTAGGTAGAAGTGGGTGGGTGGAGGGATTTAGATTAGTGAAGGTGTCTGTGCATAGTTTCATAGCACTCATTAATGCCATAAGGTTCCTAAAAACGGGGGGTGGGTTAGGGACAGGTTGGGTGGGTTAGGTGCAGATCTGTTCGCACCAAACTCACTCTTAGGTGTGAATACAGTCCATATATTCTGTGAGCTTGGATGCCGGTAAGAAAGGGGTGGCATCTAGTCAGGTTTTGTCACACTAGCTTTCTCTTTTGGTCTAGTTGTCCGACGTCCACTCGACTTGTCTTTTATGTTGTCCTCAGTTCGTCCCCTGGGAGCTTGGTTGGCAAGGAGAGTACCTCCAGCTGGAAGTCTTATAAAGGGCATAATCATTCATTGTATTTGTTGGGTCCAGTTATCCCAGCAGTGCAGTAAGGGATTCCTGTCAACCATTGCACAATGAGTGTTACGGCTATCCTGCTTGCACAGTGGGACCTCTGCACTTGGCCAGTTGAGGAGGAGGAACGGGGTCTTTTGTACTCGACAGGTCACCCAAGTTATCACCATCAAATGACACATTGGGCCTGATCCAGACCTACGCTTGTGTGCGGGTATATGGCGCTCGTATGCGTAAAAACGGCCATTTGTACTTACTGCACCTGCGTGGGGCAGATGATATGCTCATGTTACAGTCTGAAAATCTTTTCGTATGGGCCTTAATCGTAACCGCTTCATATTACCAATCATGGGGGCGAGCCTGCCATATGACATCCATACCGAGGACGGGGTGAGGCATTTAAATCATACAGTATGGGCGTGCTAAGCGCCGTTAATACGCATTGAACGTACGCACGGCCGCGGGTACGAACACAAAAGTTAGGGTAGGGTTTGGCGAGCGTAAGGAAGCTAAACTAGGTACGAGCAAGTGGAGTGCCTATTGCCGTGCATCGGAGGTACGTTCGGCGATAATACGCTATGCACAGGAGCGTAGGTCTGGATCAGGCTCACTGGGCCAGATTTACTAAGCTTCGGATTTGGAAACGTGGAGATGTTGCCCATAGCAACCAATCAGATTCTAGCTGACGTTCTCTTGTATGTAATAGGAAAGTGAGAGCTAGAATCTGATTGGTTTCATCTCCACTTTCCCAAAACCGCAGCTCAGTAAATCTGGCCCATTAAATCAATACATTTTTTATGCCAATTCTCATGTGCCCTTACTTTAAACTGACACCTTTCCACCCCTCTCCTTCCTTCCTCACCTTCTCTTCCAGACCACCATGATTGCACGTGCATTTGTTCTGAATGTGCGCAGTGTGAATTTACGTAGAAATAATCTAAGCCATTGGACCTGCGTTCAAGTCTGAATCAGGCCCTACGAATCCCAGAGATAGGAGATCCTAGCAACACCCCCTCCGAGGTCTGTGATGCCCGTTCCCATAAGACTCCACTAAAACTTTCAATCAAGAACATATATAACATCTATAACGTCACCGGAGACACGTGAAGTGATTAAATAGTGACAGATGCATCTATATCTCCTGCTAAAGTCATAAATAAGTCAACATAAATGACATTTATTTTGAGACCTTCAAAAACACATTAAATGATTATAAATTATGCACTAAGAATAGAGCATCTCAGTGCCAAGGAATAAACATGTTAAAGTGGTTCAAGGACAGATAAATAAACGGAGTGAAGTAAAGTCAAGTTTAATGTAATTTTGGATTTTTTTTAATGAATGATATCTGTGGATCTATGCGAGAGCCAGGGATTTTCATGTGATGCACATTTATAATTGATCTGTTTAGAGTATAAGGTCCGGATTCACTGATACGTAGTTTTCATCTTACGTACGTTGTTCACCTAAAAGATTAATTCCTTAGGTAATGCATGCACCAAGCTGACATTATAAAGGCATTGGATAGATGGACTGCAGCCATCATCTCCATAAACTACGTTGTCTGCATGCTGGAGCGTTATTGCTTTTAGCCTACCCTGCTGGATATAACACAGTACACAGTGCAATATGTTCATGTGCCATTAGCAAACTGCATGGCTTTTATATTTTGGCTGAAACAAGTCGCTTGGGGGCCATTATGACTTAATGGGGGAAGGGATGCAATTTGTGCCAACAGTAGATGTAATGATTTGTGCCATGTTGATGCTATTCCAGTTGTAAGACTACAGGAGCTGTTTTTTTAAAATGCTCCTTCCCAAGGGCCACCATGGGCCGTGGCGCTGCACCCTCTATGTGATTCACAGCGGGCCGTCGGGGACAACAGCCGGGACTCACCTCAGCTTTGCAGCAGCAGATATCAGTGGTAGAATACTGCCCACTGCTGTACACTACAGGCAATGCGGGGGGCGGGTCACAGTGGAGGTGTGATTCTCAGTGTTGTGTGCAATGCACCCCCTCTTTTCCTCTGGCCTGTTTTCTTCTTTTCCAGTTGATCTTGATTGCTCTTGTTCATTGTGACGTCATTTGTGTCTGTCCTCTATTATACCCATGGCTTCGGCCTCACTGCCATCAAATTCCGACTTTCCAACACTCATCTGCACCCAGTAACTTTATACAAACATTTACTGTTGATACAGCGAGCCATGACTGGCTCACTCTGCTGGCTGCTCATTGGTTGCCCCAGGATGCCAGCTTCCCTGTACCCAAAGTTTCCAAACAGTGCAATCCTCATACTTAAACCTGCACCCCTGTCACAGTGGGAAATACATTTACTATTATTGGACCTGATTCAGACTTAAGAAGGAGTTTGAAATTAAGGACCTGATTCACACTTAAGAAAGTTCTAAAAATAAGAACCTAAAGTTACTCCTGAGCAAAACCATGTTGTTTTCAGGGGGAGTCAATTTAATTGTATTCTTTGCATGCAGGAATACATCTTGAATAGCTTACTGAAAACAGATACTGACCAGCTTTACTATCACACTGTTATTTAGACTTGGGATAGGAAACATCACCTCTCACTTTTCAGGGGAATTTAATTGTATTCTTTGCATGCAGGAATACATCTTGAATAGCTTACTGAAAACAGATACTGACCAGCTTTACTATCACACTGTTATTTAGACTTGGGATAGGAAACATAACATCACACCTCTAATACTCTTTGCAACAGATGAAATATGACTGCCCTGCAATCACCATGGTTTAGCCCAGGAGTAACTTTCCTTTCTTAATTTCAAACTCCTTCTTAAGTCTGAATCAGGTCCAATAATAGTAAATGTATTTCCCACTGTGACAGGGGTGCAGGTTTAAGTATGAGGATTGCACTGTTTGGAAACTTTGGGTACAGGGAAGCTGGCATCCTGGGGCAACCAATGAGCAGCCAGCAGAGTGAGCCAGTCATGGCTCGCTGTATCAACAGTAAATGTTTGTATAAAGTTACTGGGTGCAGATGAGCGTTGGAAAGTCGGAATTTGATGGCAGTGAGGCCGAAGCCATGGGTATAATAGAGGACAGACACAAATGACGTCACAATGAACAAGAGCAATCAAGATCAACTGGAAAAGAAGAAAACAGGCCGGAGGAAAAGAGGGGGTGCATTGCACACAACACTACGAATC
>WWET01000356.1:543617-573766 GCA_011038615.1 Limnodynastes dumerilii
ATCTATCTATCTATCTATCTCATATCTTTCTATCTATCTATCTATCTATCTATCTATCTATCTATCTATCTATCTATCTATCTATCTATCTATCTATCTCATATCTATCTATCTATCTATGTAGAATCAATCTATGCCGCTTATCTTACTTACCCATTTAGTCATACGGAAACGCTGCCACAGACCCATTGCGCCTCCTCACTGACCAGACTGGTGAGTAGGACTCTATGGGGAGTTGTAGGGTTAAGCTATGAGTAGGGAAGTCTTATAGCTAGGCTGTGGGGAGAGGAGTATTAGAATTAGGCTGCGGAGAGGGAAGTCTTGGGTCATGCTGCAGGGAAGGGAGTCTTAGGGTTAGGCTGCAGGGAAGGGAGTCTTAGGGTCAGGCTGTAAGAAAGGGAATCTTAGGTTTAGTCTATGTGAAGGGGGGTCTTAGGGTCAGTATATGGGGAGGAGAGGGCTAGGATTAGGGTAATGGAAGGAGAGGATTAGGGTAAGGGTTAGGGTAGGAAAAATACTCACCATTCAGCATGGAGACTTCATTCCGGGAATGATTGATTGTTTCTCCTTCTTGAGGCAGAAGCAATTGATTTTGGAGCCACTTTGGAATTCAGTGGAATAAAACGGCTCTTTTGGAAAAGATCTATTTGTACCGCTGACTTAAACCCCATCAATACTTCTCTATGTTGATACATCACGTGAATCACAAACTAATGGCGAATATTCCAAGTTGTGAGTAATTGTAAGTGGATTTCCAAGGTGTGTGCAGGGGATTTCACTGGAATGTCTGAAATTGCAGCTTTGCAGAGGTGTTTATTTTAGAACATGGCGCGTGATCTTGTCAGTTTCTAGATTTAAGATATTGTACAATTTGTTCCTTTAACATTGTTTCCACTGACTGCACCTTAATATCGAGTGGACACCCAGGGAGCTACTTAACATCTGAATACCGGTAGCTTAAGCAGTGTTTAGGGGGACATTGCAGGACGGAGGGTCTAACAGATTTCTTTTTCCCATTCTTTCAATAGGAAACGGGGTGATTTGACCTCAGTTAAGATAATTGGAACTATAAACATTTATAGTATTTCGTTCATTGTTTTTCTGAAATACCTTGCTTCCATATGTTGCTACTCAAATTGGTAGTTGCTCAAATCAATTACTTTTTGACCCTGCACATGCCCAGAAAATATATGCACGCAATTTCAGCAATTGTACTCAGAGGGCCATTTTGTGTAAGGGCAGGAGTGTACAGATGTAATCAATTCAGTAATTGCCGTGCTCATTGAACTGCGCCTGATCAAGAACCAAATGCAAATATAACAATGCACAATTCTGGTCAAATCAGTTGTACCAACCAGATTTACTAAGCTGCAGGTTTGAAAAAGTAGAGATGTTGCCCATAGCAACCAATCAAATTCTAGCTCTGACTTTCCTATTATATACTAGAGAATGTCAGCTAGAATCTGACTGGTCGCTATGGGCAACATCTCCACTTTTCCAAACCTGCAGCTTAGTAAGTCTGACCCCAGGTGGCTTCTGAAGCCTTACTCTCTATAACCTATTTAGTATCATTGCCCTAGCATTTATCCTTCTGAATGCAATGCAAAAATGATTATACTGTTATTATTATTATTGTTTATTTATAAGGTGCCACACGGTATCTGCAGCGCCGTACAGAAGCAATATTTACATATACAACACATTTAACAGAAAATGTACAAGCTCAAATAAATAAGGAAGACAACACAAGTACAATGCAAAAATTAAATACAGTTCAAAATACCGGAACAATATGTAAGATAAAGATGCTGGATATGTGAGTAGGAGCAGATGAATAAGGAGAGAGCCAGATAGTAAAAGAAAAGGTGAGAATTAATGAGGACAAGGTAGAGGGGTGATGACAGGAGGGAGGAGGCCCTGCTTATAAGAGCTAACATGCTACGTGGGCGAAGGTGAATAAACAGGAGACACAGGGATAATGATGGGGAGGGCAGGTAAACTTATGAGGGGTAAGCTAGCCTGAAGAAGTGGGTTTTGAGGGAGGGTTTGAAGGATTGGAGGGTGCTGGATTGCCTGATAGGTTGTGGTAGGTTGTTCCAGTGCAGAGAGGCAGCCCGGGAGAAGTCTTGGATGCGGGAGTGAGAGGTAGATATCAGGTTGGAGTTGAGGTCACCAGCAGAGCTCAGGTTATATGCATGGTATTGGGTTTTTTTTGTTTTTTTTTAAATATACTCTTACTTTCCTACCACATGCTAGAAAATGTCAGCTATAATCTGATTGGTTGCTTTGGGCAACATCTCCACTTTTCATTTCCTGCAGCTTAGTAAATCTTGGACGAATTTTACCTGACTTTCATGTCCATAACTCTGCCTTACCTTTCCCGCATGGATCTCTGTCAGTGCAGAACGCTGTGACGTACGGAAATGCCTGACCCTGCCCACACCGTACAATTTAAATGTCTCTCCTCCTCCTACAATGCGTATACTGGAACGAACCGAGGCTGCCACGCCCTAACATTCTCTACTCTGCCTCTTCCAAATACGGAATAATGTTCCATTCCGTATGTTCAGTGTCAGTGTGTGACACCTGCCGCCTGCATGCGATCGCAATGGCCGACTTGCGCACCACATTTGCGTATATATAAGAGTGGTCTATGGAGGTGTAAGTCTGCGACTGCACGACAGGGAGAGGGGAGTGTCGTGGGTGTTGGTGGGTGTCGCCTTGCTACGTACGTGCGTATAATTGCGTACTTTTAAAAAACGGATCTGTGACTCCAGCCCACGGTCCTTATCTGCCTCCCTAGGTTTAATCCATAAAATATATTCACTATGCATGTCTGTTACCCATGAACGTCCTCATTTCAATTTCAAATATATTCAATATATATTTAATATTTTTTTTTTACTTTACTCAAATGATGATATTAAATGCTGCGTTCTGTCTGAAGGATGTCACGCCGGGTTGTTTTACGGACGTGAATGTCATTATAATGCGCAGACGTTTTGCAGTCTCGCAGTCAGTCATTCGTGACTTGCTTTGACAAACCGATGTCTTCTTTGACCGGTCTCTTATTATGTTACGTGCGTGTACGTATGGCATAAATGCTAGGATGATGCTATTTATTCTGTTTCCATGGTGATTGTACAAGAATGCCTGCAGGATTGTCTGTCTTTCTTTCAGTGGATGATGTTATTTTGCGTTGTTAGAGTGATCTTTGCAGAATTATTTGTATAGAGATATGAGTTCAACAGACAGTATTATGCACATTCCCCCAAAAACAGGTATAGGACAGCCGAGAGTTAAAACTTACCACAAGGGCAGTTAAACTCTGGGCTGGGAAGAGGCAAGGATGATGGGCGATGTTTACTTATTCGTTGTCTACTTGTTTACCGTATTCACACCTAAGAAGCTTTGGCTTTTTAGGTGCATAAATTGGCGAAATAACCTACTAAGCATGTGTAGTAGGCCATTTACGCCATCTACGTACCAGTTCGCTACGTAGATTGCCTCTGTGCAGTCTTTAAAGTAGTTTAATAAGAAAGAGGCAGCCTAATGCCGTCTCAGGGAGTGTTTAGGTAGAACAGGGTTGCCGGCTCTCCCGGACTATCCGGGAGACTCCCGAAATTTGGGCGGGTCTCCCGGGTATCCTGTAAGAGCTGGCAAAGCTCCCGCAAGCCCCACTAGCCATCAATTACTTCTGTAATCCCTAGCATTACTAGGGATGTGCGGGGCTCGATGATGTCATCAAGCCCCGTCCATCCCCTGAAACGCTAGAGAGTACAGGAGTGATTGACTGGGGGCGGGGCTTAATGACACATTTTGCATAAATTGCATCATTAAGCCCCGCCTCTTGCTATCATCAATGGCTTCCCTCCATGATCTCCCAGAGGGAAGTATTAAAAAGTCAGCAACCCTGAATATACCAATGGGCACTCAGGGCCGTATTCACAGATCCGTTAGTTAAAGGTATGCAATTATATGCACGTACTTTGCAAGGCAACACTCATGACACTCCCCTCACACGGACGGGTTTTCGGTGACTTACGCCTCCATAGAGCACACTTATTTCTAAATCTGCATTTCTGTTTGTATAATACTTATGTACGTGCGTATGTTACTAACCGCCCCCTCAAATGGTCATTTAAATGCCTCCCCCCACCCACTTTTACGTCACTTTGTCCGTACAGATTTTAACCACGCCCCTCCGCACATATGTCCTCAAGTGCGATTCACAAGTACGTGCCTAATGGACTTCATTGCGTAAATTCAATGTAAATAGCGTAAATAAAGTTACTACGCATGCGCCGTTACTCCGATCCTAAAAATACTCATTGAACTCCGTGCAAAAACGGATCTGTGAATACGGCCCTTAGTCTTGAGATATTACAAAAAAAAAAAAAACAGGTGCTTTTTTTTAAAACAATTCCCAAAAATATATTAAAAAGCCTTTTTGAAGTATCTGCTCCTTGTTTAATATATTTTTTAATCTAACTATATTGTTTGTGTAGATACTTATATGGGTAGACACATTGGGCTGGATCCACAACAACGTCCGTCTTCCAAATTACGTCCGTCATTTGCTGATAGTAGGTATTAAGCATGCGTGGTAACTATTTTACATAATCTACGCATCGTTTTGTTTTTAAGACCGCATATATGCAATCTATGTAGCGAAACGATACATAGATTACGTAAAATAGTTACTACTCATGCGTAGTACCTATTATCAGCAAATGACTGACGTAGTTTGGAAAACAGACGTTGTTGTGTGTCCAGCCCTTTAAGAGCTAAATTTACTAAACTGCGCAAAAAGGAAAAGTGGTGATGTTGCCCATAGCAACCAATGAGATTCTAGATGACAGTTTCTGCTATGTAATATGAAAGAGAGATATAGATTCTCACTGGTTGCTATGGGCAACATCTATTTCTTCCCAGAGGGAAGAATTTAAAGGAAAAAAAATAGATGGTGGTATAGGGCGTGGATTAATGACGAAATTTATGCAAATTGCGTCCTGAAGCCTAGCACCCTGTCCTTTATCACTGCTATCCATGGTGTTCCTGGAGGTGTCAGGGCTTTATTATGAAAATTATGTCAAGCCCAATCCCTAGTAACAATATGGATTGCTGTAATGATAGGCAGTGGGGCAATACTTCAGGGTTTATGCAAATTGTGTCATTAAGCCCCGCCCCTTGTCTATCGATTAACCCTTTCGGGGGTTTCATAGGGATCGGGGTGGGGCTTCATGACGCAATTTGCATCATTAAGTCCCTCCCTGTCCCTAGCAACACTAGTAAACTAGTGTTGCCAGACAGGGGGCAGGACATGAGGCCGTGGTTTCATGGAAAACACAAGCCTTATGTCCCTTGCGGGAGATTTGCCGGCTCTCCCGGGATACCGGGGGAACAGCCCGAATTTCGGGAGTCTCCTGGACATTCCGGGAGAGTCGGCAACTATGCAATACTTGTGAAAGATTTGCCTGCTCTCCTGGGATACCAGGTGAACCGCCCAAAACTCTGGAAGAGGCGGCAACCCTGAAGTATAGTTCAAACCATGCGTATCAAAATATTAGGGATCTATTTTAGTTTAAGATAATTTAACAAGCAAAAAAAAACTAATAAAACATACAAAGTTTTGATAACTAATTAATACAAATATAAGGAAGGAAATTACAGATTATTTTTATTTTCATTTCTTTCTGTCACATATCATGTATACTAAGGGCTAGATTTACTAAATGTCTCAAGAGAAACATATGGGATATGTTACCCATAGCAACCAATCAGATTCTAGCTCTCACTTTCCTAGTACATACTAGAAAATGTCAGATTAAATCTGATTGGTTGCTATGGGCAACATCTCAGTTTTTCCTTTTGAGAAGTTTAGAAAATCTAGCCCCAAGTCTATAGTTTGTAAAATTGTCTCTGGTACTGAAATACTTAACATTCATTGGACATCAAATTGTATGAACTGGAAAAGGGGATATAGAACTGAGCGAAATAGGGTGCAAGGGAAATAAAATGGTAATTAAGGAGACAGTAAAAGTACAGATGTATAACATGTTATACAGTATGATGGGAATTCACTGCGGTTATGGAAATATATACTTTATATCACACATTATTAGGGAGACATTTTATTTAGGGGATGGAAATGGATAATGCTGTGATGTCATAATGGTAACTGCTGACAACAGGTCTTGGTTGTCTCTGGCCACAGACAGGGTAGACACACAGGAGGTAAGTATCTCAGGAAAGAAATCGGTGCCTAACTTAGATGTGCCTGAAGACTTGAACTTTATACTTTTTATCTATAGCATATACTATTTTCGGGTGTTGGGCTCCTGTACGTTTTCTCCCCAGCCAGTTGCGAACTGGCTGGGATTTCGATTAATATGCCTCGATGAGGCATAGCAATCGATCCACGGAGCACCGAAAGCTCTGTGGTGTGAAAAGTTGTAAAAAAAATAGTCCCCCACTCCATTCTCTAATTGTTACCCTAACCCTCCCCTCTCACTACCCTAACCCTAACCCTCCCTGCCTGGCAGCCTAACCCTAACCCTTCCTTTATTACAGCCTGACCCTAACTCTTCCTACCCCACATAGATAGTTTACTCACCTGTTCCTGGTCCGGCGATAGCAGCGGCGGAGGGATATCGGTAAGTGCAAAAGTGAATGGGTGAAGTATGCTGGACGGCATACTCACCCATTCATTAAAAAAAAGTATAAACTGCTCTATTTGAAATAGGAAAATCCAAAAAGGAACTTTTGGATGTCCCAATTTCGGAAAACAGAGTTTCTTAGAGGGGATTGACAACACTATTTTCAGGGCCTGATTAAGAGTTACTGTACAGCTCTACTGTTCCTGACGTCAGCTTCTGAAGATAATCAGCGCCCCCTACTGCCAGGAAGTTATATTGAAGACGCCGGGATCAAGAAAAGAAGGTTTCTTTGGTATCTCCAGCCAAGAAGATTTTTGAAGCATGAAGAAAAGAACAGAATTTATCATTTAAAGAACATTAGAAGGCTCCCAAGATGCGGACATCTAATGGTGAGTTCGAAATATTTTTATTCATTTTATACACATGTAACACTTTATGTATATCACTTACTTTAGGAGAGATGACCACCTAAGGTAAGTGCATACACGTAGGGGGTAATGTTAGTTAGGTTTACATATTTTTACACATGTAACACTTTATTAAAGAATTGTAGGGGTTAATGTCTGTGTAGTGTTTTTTTTTTTTGGGACACACACTGTAATCGGAGCGCTGCATGGCTACAAGTGTAGCCATGCTGTATACACAGAATTACAAGGATCACCTTTGCTGATCCTTGTAATTCAATGACTACAGCATGGCTACACATTGCAGCCATGCAGCACTTTGGATTTTTAAGCACAAAAACACATGTCTGTTATACAGACGTGTTTTAATAGTCGCGATCGGCCAAAAAACATACATTCGCCCCTCTATAGAGGCGAATGTATGTTTTGTGATTTAAAGGCGATTTCACCACGATCACGGTGAAATCGTCTTTAGTGAATTACAAACTTCTTATGTTTGTAATTCAAAAAAGTCAGGACCGCGAATTTCGGACCAGCGATTAAAAAAAACGGAAAATCGTGTGATTTTTAGCTTAGTGAATACACTTTGGCGATTTTTAAGCTAAAAATCACACGATTTAAGGCCATTTAGTAAAAATCGCGTTTAGTGAATGAGGCCCTAAGTCCCTAAAATGGAATCACCTTTCATTTCAAATGTGTTTTGCTTCACTTCCACCAATGGTAACACTTTTAGTCTGCTACAATTTAATTATTTCAACAATCAAGTTCCAGTCTCTCTTCCCTAGATGGCGTTCCCTAAAGCCATGTGCCCCAGGCTGCAACCCAATGCTTTATCAAGCACTGATTATTTTAGTTCTCTTATGTATTTATGCCCATCTGGAGATATGGCTTCCAGTAGTGATATTACTACTTCTCTCTTTCTCTACTAATTCCTCTCCATACAACCAAGTATCTGACTTGTCTTTGTTACTGCTTTGTTACATTGCTTGACCACTTTTAAGTCATGTGAAATAGTGACACCCCTATATTCCTTCCCTAATCAATAGTTTCTATAACCATATTAGCATTACATATTCATTGAACAGCCAGCACTTTCAAAGGAAGGGGGAGGCGTGGCTGAATAAAACAGCATGGAGAGGGAACTAGAACATTGGGAGAGGGGTATATAAAGAACAGTGGGTAGAGGGAACTAGAGGGAATAGTGAGAAGAATGGTATAGATAGGGGAAAAGGTGTGGGAAGTGGAGAGGGGTATAGAAAAAACAGTGGTGAGAGGGGGTTGAGTGAAAAAAGAGAAGGGGCATAAAGAAAACTGTGAGAGGAGGGAACTAGAGGTAACAACTGGGAAAGGGGTATAGAGAGTACAGTGGGGTGTGGAAACTGAAGGGAACAATGTGGTGAAGGTTATAGAGAGAACAGAGGAGAGAGGGAACTGTGGGGAGAGGGGTATAAAGAGAACAGTGGAGAGAGGAAACAGTGAGGTGAGGAAACTGGAGAGAACAGTGAGGTGAGAGTATAGGTAGAACTGTGAGGAGAGGGATATAGAGAGAATAGTGGAGAGAAGGAACAGTGGGGAGAGGGATATAAAGAGTACAGAGGAGAGGAAACTGGATTGAAAAGTGAGGTGAGGAGAGGAAACTGGAGGGAACAGTGAGGTGAGGGTATAGAGAGAACAGTGAGGAGAAGGGGATAGAGAGAACAGCGAGGAGAGGGGTATAGAGACAACAGTGGGGAGAGGGAACTATGGGGAGAGAGGTATAAAGTGAACAATGGAGAGAGGGAGCTATGGGGTGAAGGGTATAAAGAGGAGGAGAGGGAACAGTGAGGTGAAGGTATAGGGAGAACAATGAGGAGAGGGAACTATGGGGAGACGAGTAAAGAGAGAACAGTGGGGTGAGAGAACTAGACGGTTCACTGAGGAGAGCAAACTGGAGGGAACAGTGAAGAGAGTACTATAGAGCAGTGCTCCTCAACCTTTTCTCACCCACGGCACACCTAAGCCCTTCCCAGAATTCCGTGGCACACCAAAAGCAAAATATACAAAAAAAGCAGGAATTACAAAGTACATACACAGATATTATATTAATTGTTATTAATTAAAATCGCAGCTAATAACCTTTTTTTTCTTATGACTAAATTAACTGTTAGCCTCCATCATGTGTCTGCAGCCTCCCCAGTAAATCCCATCATGTGTCTGCAGCCTCCCCAGTAGTCCCCATTCATGTGTCTCCAGCCTCCCTAGTATTTCCCATTCATATATCTGCAGTCTCCCCAGTATAACCAATCATGTGTCTTCAGCTCTCCAGTAATCTTCCCTAGTATCCCCTTATTTCCTTAAGGCAAGGTCTTCCAGTGCTTTTTCTCCTGTTGGAGGCATTTCACTGCGACACACTTGGCAACATCCCATGGCACACTGGTTGAGGAGCACTGCTATAGAGAGAGAACATTGGGGAGAGAAGGTTGGAGAGAACTGTAGGGAGAGGAGTGTTAGGAGATAATAGGGGGATAGAAGGAAATAACAAGTGGGGGGGGGAGTCAAAACTGTAAAGAGAAGAGTTTCAAGTTGATGAGTAACCGGTCACTAGTGCAGTCTTTCTGAGGATACAATGTTGATGCTGGATGCTGGCAGAGTTAATATACAATGTGACATTTATTACTTTACAGAACATTTGTTATTCTGAAATATTTAAATGTAGAGAAATAAAAATTTTCTTTAGAAACAAACTTATAAAATCTCCATCTTAAAACCACACAGTGACAAGACGTCACTTACTGATCGCTGACACATCATCCTATAAATACAGCGCAATGTCACAGCAGCAGAATTAATGACCTCTGTGTTGTCAATCACTCCAATGCTTCTCTTCTAACTGCCAAGGCTCTGTGTATTTCAAAACAAGAAAACAAAGCTTCCTACCCGCAATATAATCCTTACTAGCCTGGGAATCTGGAATCTTCTACCTCCATTGGAAACACAGGGGACAACGTTGTCAGGAGAAAGAGGGCCCAGTATGAAAGAGAAATTACTACCAGTGGTGGATCTTCATTTTTGGGACCCTAAAGCTTGGACTGTTATGGGGCCCATTCGCAACCATCAACAATAAGACATCCAAAAAGGCCCAAAGTTTGCTTGCAAGCACCTCAAGGTCCAAATGGGGAGAGAATGGGGTGGTGGGGTAGGGTCCTGGAAAATGGGCCAAACAGTAAGCCTCTTCCCACCAGCAATAGGTCTTGGTAACCACTGTTATCTGCTTCAATGGGGCTGTTTTAGGAGCTGTAGATAGAGGACCAGTTAGGTACGTAGATTGCCTCTGTGCATTTTTAAGCAGAAAGAGGTGGCATAATGCTGCCTCGGGGTGTGCTTAGGTAAAAGTGGGAGGGGGGGGATTTAGATTAGGCGGGAAGAGGCAATGTCCGAGCGAACATTGCACGGATAGTTAAGGTAGACTTATGGCACTCATAACTCAACTCAAAAATACCCCCTGCGTAGAGCATATTTTAAGGTCAATATTCGATCAACCCATAGGCTTATAATTCTATCATTAAAATAACCTTATTTTAATAATACACATTTCAAAAAACTCCATTAGTTGTTGAAAAGTGCACTTTTTTTTATAAAATGGCTCAAGGATTAGGGGCCCTGAAGTTAAGTTTCATAGTAAATCAGCCACTGACCTTTACTAAAGCAGATCGGATTAAGCGATTGAAAGCCGTATTCAGAGATCCATTTTGCGGGAAGTTCTTATTCGTTATTTTTACAAACTGATGAACTGCGCATGCATAGTAACATAGTATGCAATCTATGTTGATTTTACACACGGAAGTCTATTACGCACGGGCTTGTGAATCGCACATGAGTAAATACGTACAGAGGGGCGTGGTTATAATCTGTCCAGAGACAGATACGTCAAAGTGGGTGGAGGGAGGTATTTAAATGACTGCTTGAGGGTGCGGTGAGGGCACGGTTAGTTAGATACGCACGCACGGAAGTATTATAAGCTCAGAAATGCACACTTAAAGATAAGGGTGGTCGAGGCACGGATAATCCGTCCATGTGAAGGGAGTATCGTGGGAGTTGCCTTGTAACTTCCGTGCATATAATTGCGTACTTTTAGCAAACGGATCTCTAAATACGGCCCTGCACCTCCAAATACCAAATGCATGTAGATTTTGAAAGGGGGGTTTCCAATGTGTGTAATACATGTGGAGCATATTAGGGGTCTGGACTTGGAACACTGCATAATGTACATGTGGCGATATATTAGAGGTTTAGTTATGGCACATACTATGTAAGTTTTGGGAATGGTACACTTTATATACAGCATATAATATGCCATTTCCAGACCTTAATTATATCCAATTTATATTACAGCACGTGCCAATCCCATAATACCCATAATATATTCCATTTAATCATAGTATGTGTCAATCCCAGACCCATTATATAATATAGTATATAGTGTATCTTTAGATAGTGTTTTCAGTCCTGTGGTGGGATTTCTCCAGTTTGGCAGGAATAGGGTCCCTCTTCAATGTTGATTTGTCGGCCTACTTGTGAAGCCACGCCCCCTTTAAAGCCAGTACTGAGAAGGCACGCCCATTTTGGTGGCACCTGGATGCCTTGCCCCTTTTTCCGTTTTCTTTTTGGGGAATTAGAGATTGGAGACTGAAGTTGCTGTACAGATTAAGAAAGTCGACTGAAATAAATGGTGTTAAGATTTCTACAGGTGTGAGAATGTTTTGTAGAATTATACAACATAGAGGTAAACTGGTTGGAGAAAGTTTGCAGGTGATAAGATGATGGTCCGAGAAAGGAAGAGGAAAGTTATTAAATTCACAGACAGAGTAAAGTTTAGAGAATACAAGATCAATGCAATAGCCATCCTTATGAGTTGTTGGGTGCGGGTTCCTGTTGAGAACGGCCTTGTTTCAATAGGGTCGTGCTCTCCCGGACAGTTTCGAACTGGCTGGGAAAACGATTGCTTCTGCCTTACCATAAACCTAACCCTCCCTTTCCCACAGCCTGACCCTAACCCTCCCTTCCTGGCAGCCTGACCCTAACCCACCATCTTCTGTAGCCTTATCTAATTCGAACTGGCTGGGAAAACGATTGCTTCTGCCTTACCATAAACCTAGCCCTCCCTTTCCCACAGCCTGACCCTAACCCTCCCTTCTCTGCAGCCTAACCCTAACCCTCCCTTCTCCAGACCCTGGAGAGTTTACTCACCATTCCCTGCGGTCCGGCGGTAGCGGCGGTGGGATATCGGCAGCGGACATATTACCGAATCAGAATGGGTGAGTATGCCGATCAGCATACTCACCCATTCTGAATTAAAAAATTCTATAGTGGGGAGTATTCAAAGTAGGGACATCAGAAAAGGAACTTTCGGATGTCCCTATTTTGGAAAGCAGATTTTCTAACCGGAGACTGACAACATAGTATGGCTTATAGGGAAGAAGTTTAGGTACAATGCATATGTGTATTACTGTGTCTTGTGTATATACTGGAGATTACAAACGCCTTTTTCTAGTTTAAGCTTTTCTACAATGTTACCCTAATACAATTGGCTGCTTTCAGAAAAAATAACCGCATGCAAACATTGCTTAGAAGAGACTGTTTCTTACCTATTTCATTACTTAAAGCAATTTACTTCGGTTGTATATAATGGCTCCCTGCAGTGTGATTGAAAACACAGTAATTGATTCTTGGATTTCAGAAATATCTGGAGCATCCACTGATTCCAGCTTTAAAGCTTTTAGAGTCAATAAGACACACTTTTTAGATTGAAAAGAGTGTTTTTGTTCTGTTAAACGACACTGTTTATTTTTATCTTGAAAAAGTATTTTTCTCTTTGTCACTTTAAAAAAGGAGGGAACAGATCCAGAGTTTGAAAATAAGAGAAAATCAGGTGGAAACTTACACCTGGGCAAAACCATGTTGAGTTTCCATGGGAGTCCATTTAATTGAATTCTTTGCCTGCAGGGAGAATGTTTTACTTTTGCTTACTGCACACAGATACTGACCAGCTTTACTATTACACTGTTATTTAGACTTGGGCTAGTAAATATTTCCTCTCTACTCTAATACTGTTTACAACAGATGACATTTGTCTCCCCTGTAATACAACTTTCCACCTGTTTTCCTTTTATTTTTAAACTATGGATCCGTTCCAATGTTACATACAGGTGCACTCACAGGTAGCAGCATTCAATGGGTCTGGTGTCGAATTAGAGTTTTAGACTTCTCAGTTTCCGCATGAAGAGGGTCCACCACCTCTTTACTAAATATGCAATGACCTTATTCAAAGAGCTTTATTGACTAAATGCAAATTATTTAGTTTCTATGTAGTGGAGCTCGCTGGTACAATGGACTTTTATTTCAAAAGACCATCATAGTACAGTTGAATGCAGACGGCCGGCAATTGAAGACTTCTCCGCCGAAAGGTCCTATCCCCTTTTCTAACCTGAACCCTCCCTTTACTACAGCCTAACCTTAACCTTCCCCTTCTTCAGCCCTAACCCTCCATGCCCTGCAGCCTAGCCGTAACCCTCTATGCCCTGCAGCCTAGCCATAACCCTCCATGCCCTGCAGCCTAGCCATAACCCTCCATGCCCTGCAGACTAACCCTAACCATGGAGATGCCCTGCAGACTAACCCTAACCCTCCATGCCCTGCAGCCTAACCCTCCATGCCCCACAGCCTAACCCTAACCCTGCAGCTTAACTCTAACCCTCAATGCCTCACAGCCTAACCCTAACCCTGCATGCCCCACAGCCTAACCCTAACTCTCCATGCCCCACGTTAAGCATTAATCCTAACCTATACCTGCTGCAATCTAACCCTAATTTATATTTTTAGCCTATTTTGAACAAGGATACAGCCGCCATTCAGCTGGCTCCAGTCGCCTCCACTGCCCGCCCACAGCAGCATAGGGTAGTTAGGCTGAGGCACTTTCTGATCCTAATGATTGGAAAAAGCCCCTTTACTGTAATGTAGGATCCAGCCTTATGACGTATGTTTTGCACTGCGTGAGAGCAATTGGTAATAAAAGTTACGCCCACAGGGCTCTGACAGATGACGGATAATGAATGCATTATGGATTTATCACGCTAGCAACATGTGGTTGACCAGCATGGCACTCACCAGGGGTGCTGGTCAAAGGCAGGCCAACCTTTGTTTCTAAATTTGTCCTTTCGTTGTAATCTGTTGTCATTTGTGGAGGGCTCCTGGTTTTTGCCTCCATCATGGAGCTTTCATAATATCTCAATCCAGCTGAACTGCCAAGGAGGACAGACAAGCAAAACTACCGACACCCGACTTCTGCACTTGTCACATGCCCCGGCAGATGTTACACAACGGATCCGTGGTCCTCAAAATCCACATGTGATATGCATGCAGATGAGGGGGCGTGGATAGGCATGCAGATGAGGGGGCAGCAGTAGGCAGGAAAGCTTAAGGTAGAGTTAAGAATTACAGACCTTCATGCATACGGAACACACATGGAGTTCAGGTCCCTTGAGGTTGAGGTATTGTACACTGAATACCTACAGACAATACTTACCATAATACTCGACCATTACCTAAAGACGTGGAACCGACCACAGTTTGCGAGTCGAGTGCACACTTAACGAACCTTCATGACCAGGGCTGTCACATGGGGCAGGGCGTCGTGGTCCGGGCTCCGAATTTACTCGTGGCGTCCTTGTCCATGACAGTGGGATGTGGGGATGGTGTGGATCTTACTTCCCTTGACACATAGGGCCTGATCCAGACCTACGAATGAGAGCGGAGCGTATTAGCGCTGCTCATAGCGGCCTAAGCACGCCCATACTGTACAATTTAAATGGCTCCCCCCGCCTACATTCCTTAACTCCAGCGTCCGTACTAACTTCGTACTATAAACACGCCCCGTCATCAGAAAAAACGCAAAAAACGATACGGACGCCAGAATCGCCGCTACGAAATGCTCTTTGGTATGACCGGAAGTTTTCTGCTGTTTTTACGCCTACGATCAGCGCTAGCTCGCATGCGAGCGTAGGTCTGGATCAGGCCCATAGCACCTTACTTAAACATTGTTGCAGACCATGTTCACCTGCCATGGAATCCGTATTCCATGATAGCAGTGGTCTATTTGACTAAGAGTTCAAGGTGTTGACTTGGCCTTCAAATTCTCCAGATCTCAATCTGATCAAGCATCTGTACAGCTTAAAGGATCTACTGCAAACTTCTTAGTGCCAGATACTACAGATGTCTTGTGGAGTCCATGCCTCAAGGGCTCAGAGCTGTTTTGGCAGCATGTGGGGGGCTTACATAATATTAAGCAGGTTGTTTTAATGTTAATTAATGTCATTTAAATGAAATGAAAGTATATTCATTTATTTGTGGAGAATAAGAATAGTCTTATAACATTGCCAGTTTCTTGGTATTGGGAATATAATGTAAAAGGACAGGTCATCCAACTCTGCCTTGAACAAATTAAATGAACGTGCGTGGGAGTGAAAAGCGTGGCTCAAATTGGATGTTGGAAACAATGAGATGCTGAGTTAGAGTCCACGTCTATTGTTCTGCCAAGAACCTTTACAAAATATAGTAATTTGGGATATTATCTTCTTTGTCATTTCCGTAAAAATCAATAATTGCATGTGTACCCATGAAGACATTATCTCCTGGTGATTGTCTCTCCAATATCAATCCTTGGTTAGTTCAGGTCTCATCAACGTACAATTGTTTTTTTTCCCCTTATTATCTATACTGTTCAGAGAACTGGCCAGTGATAAGTGTTTCTGTATGTATCGGTTGCCAACAACAGCATTCTTCTTGTCTTATCTATATCTGAATACAGTGATTCAAAACTATGCTATCAGAACTCAAACTCTGTTGGTGTTATATTTATGGACTCCAACAAGTATTTGCTGATAGAATCTTTGGAGATGAATAAGTTCATGTACCTATGGACTTATGTTTAGAGTGGTCTTCCCCAATCACCCTTTGGCAAATGGCTAGATTGACCATTTTTAGAAGTCCTCCATATTCAAATGCCCCAACTGAGGCGCCGTATTCAGAGAACCGTTTTTTGAATGTACGCAATCATACGCACGGCCCTAGACCACTCTGCGCAGTTGGTCCGATCCTAAGAACACGCACGCAACTCCTCTTGAAAACGGATCTCTGAATACAGCCCTGAAATGGTTTTGTTATGAAGGATTATGCTAGAAGCCAAGGTCAATGCATTTACAAGTAGCTAAAGAAGCCAAAATGCATAGGTAGATAACCGATAACTAGGTCACCTAAACAAGATCTAGTTGAGTTAGATCACAAAGGTAAAAAATACAATAAGTAGATGAGAGAAAAGGAAGATGCAGAGTTTAGTTTTATTATTAGAAAAGACATTGCATAATATATTCAATAATGACAGTTCAAAGAACAACTGATTCAGCTGGGAGGGGGGTAGGGATCGGTATTCAGATGAAGGGAAGGGGGTGGTGGTAGGCAGATCTATACGGAGATTTTAAGGCATGGTTCTGGATACGTAAAAGAGGAGAGTGACAGGAGATCACTCCCGTCTCACGTGCAGACTTACAGACCTTCATGAGTATTGAACAGTGTGGTTTGCCACTGAGAACGGCTCTTTTATAACAGAGCTGTTTTCTACAAGCCATTTCTGCTGTCCCACTGCACAGCCTAACCCTAAGACTCTCATCCCCGCAGTCTATGACCCTAACTCTCCTTAATGACCTTAACTCTTTCTTCCCCAGAGCCTAACCCTAAAGAAGTCTCACCTCTCCTGTCGTGTCTGCGGTGGGTTCGGCGGCTTCTGAAGGCGGTTAACCCTAAGATTCCTCTTTACACTCCATCCCCTTCCTCGCATCCTAACCCTAAGACTCCCCTTCTACACTAACCTCTCTGGTTGGGTGCTGCAGCAGGTCTTCCGTCGTGTGCTGCGCCTGGAGTTGGAAAGCTAATGAATGGTTAAGTTGATGAAAAATACACTCGGCATACTTACCCGTTCATTATAAAACTTTCTAAATAGGCAGATTTTCGAAATAGAGACAGAGGACAATTACCTGTTAGATGTCAGTATTTCGAAAATTTTACTTTCTTAGCGGTGAACGGAACCCGTATCAGGGCCATATACTCTATCCTCCTTTTGATTACATGTAGCCAAATTGGCTTTACTTGTCTCCATGGGTAGGTCAGGTGTTAATAATAACATCAGTTATATTTGGTAAAGTATTTAGAGCACTAATTCATTGCATTTAATTTATATTACTTATAAAATGATACTAAATTATATTAAATTAAATCAAATCAATAATTGTGTTGTAAGTAATAGTTGTTGAAGTGAAAAATAGTTTTGCAATTAAAGGAGAAGAATAAGTTGCTGTATGGCATACAACTGTATTATGGCACTTCAAACACTTGTATGCTAGAACAAATATAACCATTCAATTCAGTAAATAATCTATAACTCAGAATACGAATAATTTATAAAAGAGCTATAGAAATAATCTATCTATCTATCTATCTATCTATCTATCTATCTATCTATCTATCTATCTATCTCATATATATCTCTCTTTCTCTCCCTCCCTCTCTTCCCCATTCCATGACAGAATGTGAGATGCTTATTATTGTATTATTATTGTATTATAGCCAAGTGACTATTGTTCTGTTATCAGTCATTGCAGACAAAAACATACTGACCTCAGAGTCATTCATTAGGTTTACAGCGAGATAGCGGATGGCGTCTCCTGGCGCCTCCCGGGGTACACAGTGTCTCTATGCCTAAGCTGGTATTGTTCAAACACACAAAAGAAGACCTAAACAAAATAAATCTTTGCATTCCCTGCTATAACTCAACATCATTGCCTATAGTTAACTGTGTGGAACCCGTGACTATACCAGGGATTCTAAAGCAGGGGCACTGGTTTAGAACAGTACCACTGTCTTGTGGTATGCAAATGTAAAGTCAGCCATGCATTTTTAAAGGAAGTGGTGGCACCCAGTACTACTTGTTTTTAAGCCATGAGCAATACCGTTAGGTGGTGTCTAGTGTGCGAGAGGGGGCTGCAGCCATCCATTGGTTCCTGTACCCTGGTTGACTGCAGAATAGACTTTTGCAGTCACTCGCTCAGTTCCAGCTGGAATGACCTTGGTGACTATTCTCTGCATATTGCTTTTAAACAATATATATTTGTGGGCAGAGATGGGAGTACAGTTGACAGCAAAGTTCAAGCTTTCCCAAAATCAGAGCAATCTTTGCCATGCATGGCAGGCCCACCTGCTGAGGAAAGCTTAATAGGGCTTCAGAAATCAATAAACCTTTACTTGCCAATTAGTAGCACAATGGTTCAGTGAGTACCACTTGTGTCTTACAGCGCTGAGGTCATGCATTCGATTCTCAAACTAGGCCTTATCTGTGTGTATATTCTCCCTGTGTCTGTGCGGGGTTTCCTTCAGGTGCTCCAGTTTCCTCCCACACCTCAAAAGCATGCTAGTAGGTTAATTGGCGGCTGAATAAATTAACCCTAGTCTGTGTGTGTGTATGTCTGTGTTAGGGACCTTAGTATGTAGCTCTAACGGAGCAGGGACTGATATGAAGGTGAAATATTCTCTGTAAAAGCGCTATATAAAAACCTGTTAATAAATAATAAAAAACAATAATTTTCTCATCCTGTGAATTGAATGGGTGATGTCAGCTTCATTGTCAGCTTCATGTCTGAGCCAGCAGCTGCTAACTGGTAAATAAACAAACCTTTAATGATTTACTAATGGACTGCAATCTAACTTTCCCACCATGTCGCAAAAAAAACATCTTAGTATGAAAAACAATATCTGAGCTCCACTGTAGACCAACTGGAGCCCTATATCAAGGAAACAAAGCATGGTGGACTCACGCCAAACACCCCCTCTATCTGCCACATATGCTTGCAGCAGTCAGAAGCAGATTTAGAGGAATACTTTTTTGGTGTATATTATGCTATGTTAGTATGCCATTCATATACATATGACCGCACTTATGCAAACTAGAAGACCGCGATTCCGCAATCTAACGACTGCGCTTATGCAATCTATGTACAGAAATGGTAAGTAGATAGTGTAAATAAGCTACTACACATGCGTAATAGCTCAATTCTTAAAACAACGTATGTAAAACGAAAACTACGTAAATTGGTATCCAGACCCCTGTCCATTGAGCTTATTCCAGCTTGTTAACGCGTTAAATGCACACTAGTTAGCATCTTAACGTCTGTGTATAGCTGTGTCACTCCAGCAAGCCGATATTTACATCAATATGTACTTTCTTTGTGCTTTGCGCTTTTCTCCGGCTTATTCGATATCAGAAGGTTTGCTATGATTAATTCTGCTGTCTTGTTATCTATCATGTTTTAAGGGAAGTGCTGATAAATATGCAGCCGCCGGTTGAAGGTTTAATTTGAAAAGCCGCATAGTTGAAAATTTTGTCACAATTTGTACATTTCTGTAGCACAGAGGAGGCAGAAGTGATGGTCATTGATAAGCACTTGCACTAAGAGGCTGACAGATACAAGACCTGTGTTTCGTGAGCTGTCTATCATTTATTCTGTCTATCTCTGCTGGTAGGATTAACATCTAGCCAAGAGATTTCTTATTTCCATTTTCTGTGTTGGATTTCAAATAGCATTGTTACGTTTAAGAACTCAATAGTAACTCCTTGGACTGAACTTAAAAAAACATGAACAGATCGGAAAAGTTTAGGTAGGGAAGCAGCTTCCCAAGTTCTTACAGAAATGCGTTGATGATACCCAAGGGAAAACACAAGGGTTTTAAAAGGTTGGGTTTCCATATTATTCTTGTAAATAATAAGACATTTTAGAAAATAAATATACGTACACTATGGTCCAGATTTACTAAGCTGCGTGACTGGGAAAGTGGAGATGTTGTCTATAGCAACCCATAAGCTTCTAGCTCTCACTTTCCTACTACATACTATAGAATGTCAGCTACAATCTGATTGGTTGCTATGGGCAACATCTCCACTTTTCCAAACCCGCAGTTTAGTAAATCTGGCCCCATATTGTTAGATTATGCCACTCAGTAGTGTCTTAAATCCAACATTCAATACTACTGTATGATAACAGCCACTCTCCCTTTCATCAAAATCATCTCCAGAAATGGTTGTATCTTTCCTTAAGTTAAAGACTGGTGACAAAGGAATGAGGCATTAAATAAAAATATATTATTATAAACTTTTTATTGCACTAAAATGTAAAAATATAGGCCCGGATTCACAACCACGGACATACTACACATACGTCCTTATATTACAGATAATAGCTACTCTTTAAGACCGCATATAAGCAATCTACATAACAAAAGGATACTTAGATTATGTAAAATAGTTACTACGCATGAGTAGTAGCTATTATCGGTAATTTAAGGATGTGTAATACGCCCGGGGCTGTGAATCCGGACAATGCTTCTCATTATGTATAATACACCTTTATTTGGGAAGTATTATTTTAGTATGAACCATGTAAATCATAGAAATTTCTTTTATACAATTAAGATAAAGTCCCTGTTATACTGATTAACAGGTGATACATGCAAGAAGACTGCTGGGTGACATAGGTGAGAATGATACAAGCAGTCTTGAAGGACATCTGACCCTGCATTGATGTACATAGTTCAGTTGAGCCAAATATCGATGCCTCTGATCGTAATGGGGGCAGATAGTAAAGGGGGAGCATATTCGCAGATGAGAAAGCTTTAAGAAGGTGCGGATATCTATGTATCCGCACCTTACTTAAAGCTCCCTCCCACACCACCTCCCCCTTACTTTACAAACCTAGGACATGTAAGAGTACCCCAGGGCTTCCCTAACTTCCTGTGCGTATTTTCCTTCTTAAGAAGGAAGATAAGCACATACTTTTCCCTGCCCTGCCCCGCCCTCCCCATCTGCTTTGCATACCTCCTCCCACCCACTCTTCCTAAGAACTCCCAGAGGCTACCCTGGCATGCCTCTTTCTTCTTACCAAACCACCGCGGACTAAAGACCGCATGTAGTCAATTGATGTACCTAACTGGTATGTAGACTGCGTAAATCAACTACTGCGCATCGATAGTAAGTTCATTCTTTAAACTTCGCACCTAAGAAGCTCCTGCTTCTGAATGAACTTACTATGCATGCGCATTAGTGAATACGGTCCAGTAAGCACACACTGAGACACATAAGGCTGCCATTTTAGCTGATCAGTCACTATGCTCTGTTGTGGATGGGGGTACAGGAAGAATAGAGGCGATGGAGCAGGCTGGGTAACAGAATGCTGTAGTGCGACCTCTAGAGGCCAGACAATAAAATACATGTTTACAAAACCACTGAATTCTCAGAGAGGAATATTGTTATTTTCTGTCCCATGGATGGAGGAGAGTTTCTTGGAACTTAGGGCCAGATTTACTAAGCTGCGGATTTGGAAAAATGGAGATGTTGCCCATAGCAACCAATCAGATTTTAGCTATTTTGCAATAGGAAAATGAGAGCTAGAATCTGATTGGTTGCTATAGGCAACATTTCCACTTTTCCAAACCTGCAGCTTGGTAGATCTGGCCCTTACAAGTAACCCCTGGGTGTGTCCCAATAGAGAGGATGGCCCTTATTTACACCTTAGAAGCCAATGCTTCTTAGTTGCTTAATCTTAGTAAAGTGCCCACTGCGCACGTGTAGTAGGTCCTTTACGCAATTCATGTACCAGTTCAGTACGTAGTGTTTTAGGTAAAAAGCGGTAACACTCTCCGGTACGAGAGTCTAATTGCCGAAAAAGGGACTTTTAAAAGTTTCTTTTCGAAAGTCTCATTATTGAATACTTACCGCTTTCTACGTTTTTTTTGTGAATGGGTGAGTATGCCGTTCGGCATACTTTACCCATTCACTTTCGCACTTACCGTTATCGTTCCGCCGTCTGCGATATCCCTCCACCGCACCTCCGTCACTGCTATCGCCGGACCAGGAACAAGTGAGTAAACTATCTGTGCGGGTTAGGGTCAGGCTGCAGGGGAGGGTGGGTTAGGGTCAAGCTGCCAGGAAAGGAGGGTTAGGGTTAGGGTAGTGAGAAGGGGGGGTTCACGGTTAGAATTATGGAAGGGACTATTTTTACCATTTAGCTGAACGGAGCTTTTCACAAATCAGATTTTCTAAGCGGTAAAAAGAAGTGGCGTAATGCCGCCTCAGGGAGGGTATTTAGAATAGCTGGGGAGGACGGGGGAGGGGCGTGGAGCAGCAAAGTCCATGCAGACATTGCACGGATTGTTAAGGTAGCCCTATGGAACTCTTAAGTGCCATAAGGTACCTAAGAAGGGGGGCGGGATGGGGACAGAACGGGTGAGTTAGGTGCGGGTCTGTCCACACCTAACTCACAGCGGATCTTAGAAAACGGTCCGATCAAAGGCGTATCTACAATGGGTGCAGGGTGTGCAGTGCACACGGGCCCCTCAGAACAGGGGATTCTGTGGCATTTATCCTGCACCCAGGGTTGGCAGGGAAACGGGGGCCATTCAGCATCTATTTTTTACCTCTAAGATCTTTTGGAGGGAAGAAATAGATGCCGAACGGGCTCTCCCTTCCCCTGCGGTGAGAATATCCTGAGTCACAGATGAAAAGGGGCAGGGCTTAAATCATAGTTAGGCCCCTCCCATTTTGAGGCCCACGAATTTGGACAGTCCGGTTTCAGGGTGGGAGGGGGGGGGCAAGTACAAATCCTGCGCAAGGGCCCCCTCACTTCTTAAAACGCCCCTGGGTCCGATATTAGGATTTTAGTATCTGGTCCGCTGTTACATAGACTAGTAATAGGAAATGAATGAAACCTTGCACTCAGCATGTACAATAGTCCTCGCTACTAGCCAAATAATGTATGAACACTGACTTTGTTGGATAGGAAAATGTGTTTGACATTTAAAGCAAATCAAATACGTTCAATTTGAATCTTTATGGACAAGTTCAGAAGCAGCTCGTGTAATCTTGCTGTTTTTTACATCTTTCTGGAATTCAATTGCAAATTTGTTGCTCTCCTGTGGATTACAACGCCGGGAGCACTGCTTCCTGAAGAACTCCTTACTTGCCCATTTAATGGCATTCATATTTTATTTATCGGCATCCAGAGAGTAGTAATCATGGGAAGATAATACTTGAGATAGATACTGTACATCTGTTCTAGTTTTATCAAGTACCCCGGTGCAGCATTATTGTAAAATTACAGACCATTTTAAAGCAAATTTTGTTTCCATTGGTTGCAGATGAAGGTATACGGTTCAATCTGGGACTTGCTTTTGAAAGTCACCTACCCAATGCCCAGGGGAATCCTCAGGGGCATCCTAGGAAGAATTAGTCTGTCTGTTTGCAAATTTAGGGTGCTGATGTAATCTTTACATATGAGATGAGTCACAGGCTGCAAAGGAAAGTAAACTCCTAGACGTGTTATAAGTTTCTCTCTCTCTGGTGAGGCAATAAATAGATGGAAAATGATGCAAAGTGAAATAGATGTTTTGACAAGTTAAAGGACTAATTTTGTCGTGAAGTGACAAAGAGGGTTAGTGTTATAGAAGGATGTTTTTTTTTTAATTTTTTTTGTTGAGCTCGAGATAACACCAACATATGTACGGTAATAGTCAGAGCAAGATGTAGCTTTTCAACAGAGGGACTAGGAAATGGAGGATTGGGCAGCCAAATGGAAGATGAGGTTTATCATAAATGTAAGGTTATGCAATTAGGGATCAGGAACAAGCATGCAATCTATGAATTGAATGGGAAAAATGTAGAGTATACTTACCATTCTTGGCAATATTACTCAAGATTTTGTCTCTTTGGGCCTGATCCAGAACTACGTTTATATTATGTTTCCTAACGTAGTGTATTTACTATGCACTCCCCTCGTATGTATGTACTTTTTCCGTTTTACGCTTCCCGAACCTTACCTGAACTTTACACAGTGTAAGTATGACGTACGTATAGGCAGCTCGTATTTAGGAGCCTAAGTACGCCCGTACTGTACGATTTAAATGCCTCATCCTTCCTCTGAAGCGTAATTTCGGATGTCGTATGGCTGTCACACCCGTCGTTCATAGTTACGCTGAAGATACGTGACTGGCCCATATGCTCTGCGTTACGTTACGTATGTACAGTAAGTACTAATTGGCGCTTTTACGCTAGTGGCTAGTGTAAAAATCACTTGTGTACGTAGCTCTGGATCTACTGTATGCCTTTCTTTGTATGGCGGAGGACTGAGAAGACCTGAAAAAGATAAAGAAGAAAGGTACCAGTAATTAAGGAAACACCACAAGGACATCAGAAAGAGAGCGGAGAGGGGGGTTGAAACTCTATCCTACAGAGGTCATCCACAGAAGGAAATGGACATTAGTGTGTTGCAGTTATTGACTGCGTGAGAAGGGTGAGCAGCAAGGAGTCAAGTAAAGAAATAAGTAAAAAAAAAAGTTTTCGGCAGGAAAAACCAAGGTGACGTGAGTTGATGTAGGGATGGAAGAGATTGTATAGGCAGTGGGAGTGTTGATATTCCCTATTTTGAGCTTAGGGAAATGCTCTCTCCATTCTCTCGAATCATGGAACTGGATTCACACTTACAGTAAGTATGAAATTCGTAGATACGGTTTAGCATTTAAGCGTACCTAAGTGTCCATTTTTAGGTGCCTAATGGTACATACGTGTGCCATAGGTTACCTTATCTTTCCATGTGTATTTTACCTCTTAATTAGGAAAAATACGCACGGACATTGCCAACCCCTTCCCTGGCTGTCTAATCCAACTTTTCCTGTCTTCCTATGGAGGCTGCATGGGCACGCCTCTTTTGACTTAAAAACTATGGAGCGGATCCAGATCCCTGCCTGCTTTTCGTATGTGCGGGGGTCTGTCCATCTGACAGAGAGAGGGGAGTGCCCCCTGTCATAAGCCTGCCTTAAGTCCACCATGTGGATCAGTGGTCCATACAACTGCTGATCCGCACCAGTGTGGGAGCCCCCTCCCGCACTGTACACTTACCATGCTTCCCTTGTCCACTTTAGCGGTCGGAGGGGAAGCACAGCCCGTTTGCTAGAAAATGGGCTCGTACAGAACAGAGTCCCGTTCGAGTCTACTATCGTAACCCTAGCATGACATCAGGAGGGCGCAGTGACCTGATGTTATCAGGTCTGGATCCGGCCCTATGTGCGATCATTAAAGACCGCATGTAGTCAATCTACATGCCTAAAGGCTACGTAGATTGCGTAGTCAACATGACTACACATGTGCAGTGACTATCTTCGTAAAAATACGCACCTAAGAAGCCATAGCTGCTTAGGTGGGAATCAGCACCAAATTTTTTTTTTAGAAGTAGGTGGTAGATCATTTCCTTTGTATCACGCAGTGGAATGCTGCCCTGATCAACATCTTTCTTTGCCAACAGTATGGAAATGCCAGGATGTGTTACATAAAATAGTAATAGGTGGAGTAGATCATGACATGAGTTCCATAGATTTCTCCTTCTGAATAGGCATTGATGGTATTAGGTTGATAGCAATTTTTTGCTATGGAATACGTACTGTACTATTTAGGATATCCTTATAAATACTTTTACCATGAAGTATTTGGCAAAAGCAGATCAGTGGTTAAGGGGACGAAGAGCCAGATTTACTAAGCTGTGGGTTTGGAAAAGTGGAGATGCTGCCCATAACAACCAAGCTGACATTCTCTAGTATGTAATAGGAAAAGTGAAGATAATAGCTGACATTCTCTAGTATGTAATAGGAAAGTGAGAGCTAGAATCTGATTGGTTGCTATGGGCAACATCTCCACTTTTCCAAACCTGCAGATTAGTAAATCTGTCCCAAAGTCTGCAATTGACTGTTTTGTCTTAAATGAAATTTAAAAGTTCACCTGCCATATACCAAGTAAATATGAAAAGACTACATTCCTGACTCTTTGCCGTTTCCGGGTAAAAGATTGTCAGTTGATCTTTCCAGACATTTTGCTTACATAGAAAGTGACGGCAGATAAGAGCCACATGGCCCATCCAGTCTGCACAGTTGTTTATTTAAAACTATACAGACCCTAGACCCAATTTACCCTCAATTTAGTTTGAGATTTAGGATATCCTTATATTTATCCCAAGCATGTTTACACTGTTCTACTGTGTTACCTTCTACCACCTCAGATGGGAGGTTATTCCACTTATCTATCACCCTTTCAGTGATGTCATTTTTCCACACATTTCTTCTAAATCTTCCACCCTCCAGTTTATATTCATGTCCTCGTGTTCTATTACACCTCTTCCTCTGAAAAATTCCCCCTCATCTAGTCAGTCTTTGATATATGTGAAAGCTAGGACCATATCCCCCCCTCTCCCTTCTCTGCTCCAAGCTTGTAAACCAAAGACCAACCCTATGATGTTTTGAATTCTGATCACTGATCGACAGTTTTCAGTTGTTATTGCGACTCCTGTTTAATCGAATATTGTAATGGCAACATATAATCTTGATCCTAGCCCTAACCCTAATTCCCAACCCTGTTTCCTAATCCTAAACCTACCCCAACCCCTAACCTTAATTCCTAACCCTAATTACTAAGCAGAGCACAGAATATGGGTGCAACAGGTACTTTTGGGTTGTCAAAATGAGAAATTACTGCATGTAGTTGGGGGGTAAAAATGTAGAGGAAGTGAGCATGGGCATTTTCGCCACTTACCCCTCTGTTTTCTTGCCCTCCCCCCGGCTTCTACCATTGCTCGGGACTTTATAATTTTTTTATATACTTTTAATACTGATTTCTCTGTAGTGCTATTTATTCATAGCACAAAGTAAATAAGTAAATGAGTTAGCAAAGTAACTAAAGAAGTAATGAAGAGTAGCCACGTAATCGCATGCCTGTTTGTTCAGTTATTAATGTTTTCAATATATCTAACAAAAATCAAATGTTCTGCTGTGGTCGAGGACAATATTTATGTTAGGTATGGATAGATAAGTGGGGCGGTAATTCCTTTAATTAACGTAGGAGTATATGATCATATTCCGCTGCCGACTGTGTTAATAACAACAGTGATGATACAATCTCGTTAAGTATTCATTTATTGTATGCATCAATTAATCCCACGCCATTTGGATGTACTTTTAATGGCTTGGCTGTAGTTTTATAAATGACTTTTTACTGCTTCTCTGTAAAATAACAGATTAAAAATAGTATTAGATATTAGAACAATTAAAGAGGGAGTAGAGTTTGTAGCAGAGATCAAGGTACTATACTGTAGGCTTAAGTAAGGGAAAACTAATTAGTCTTAGGGCAAGTTTCAGCCCACTAGCCCAGTGGTTCCCAAACTTTCTCAGTTCGAGGCACCCTTAGGGTCTCCATATTTTTTTTGAAGGCACCCCTAAGACAAAAATAAAATAGAATAGAATAGAAAATAGAAACATTCCACGGCACCCTGTGAGAGCGTCGCGGCACCCCAGGGAGCCGCGGTGCACAGTGCGACAAACGGTGTCCCAACTGTAGAACAGCGATGGCGGTGTTCTTGCGAGATGTCTGGATGAAGAATAAATTGTGTAAGTGCCCGGAAGACTGTCGAAAAATTCTGGACTCAACAGGTACTGTACATTAACCACCCCCTTACCCTAAGCTTTACCCGATCCCTCACCCTAAACTTCCCCTTCTACAGCCTAACCTTAACCCTTTCTGTCCCTCAGCTTAACCCTAATCTTTCCTGTCCTGCTGACTAACCCTAATCTTCCACTTCTAGGAGCCTAAGCTTAACCCTTACTGCCCCACAGCCTAACCCTAATCCTCCCTGTCCCACAGCTTGGCGTTAACCTTCCCATTCTAGTTGCCTAACCTTAACCTCCATGTCCCACTGCTTAATCCTAACCTACCCACTATTGGGAATGGGTAATTGTCTAAATAAGGCCATAGGACATAATACCTGTTACCAACAGGAAGTTTTCTGTATTACCACAATTTATGGTACTCTTTCAGCCGCAATACAGCTGTTGTCTCTATCAGTGTCGGAAATAAGGCATTCTAAGAGGCAAAGGCATCCTCCCTTGAGGTGTAGTGTGGTATAAAACAGTGTTTACTCAATTTTCAAAATCTTCTCTGCTCCCAAAACAACAGAGCAGATGCTTATTTTGCACATGTGTAATATAGACCCCCATCTTGTTCTTTTGGGAGCAAGGTGGAAGAGACTCGAGAGCAGAGCTTCTTTGCCAGGTTCCTTCCAAAAGTTTCTGTGGGACCTGGTGATGTCAGTTTCCAAATAGAGGAATATTTCGACAGGCACTTCACAATGTCTTGTCCCTAATCAAACTGTACCAGGATCTCGCCTGTATTCTCAGATCACCCAAAAAGCTTGGCAAGTATGGTACAGAGGGATCTGAAGTGCCCATCTAGATCGGGAGTCCTTACTCCTCATTTCTGATCCAAATGGACCTATATCTTGATAGTCCTCTTATTTGGTCATTGTCTATTACTGCTAAGTTCAAAGACTCCGTGAACATCACAGACAATTTTAATGCTAATCCCACAAATGGTTAATAATAGTAGAGCAGTGCAGGCAAAATACTAATAAACATTAATATTAAACCTTCAGACTTACAGTTCTGAAGTCTTCAGTCCTGATTGCAGAGGACTTCTGGTCCATCTTCTTCTGGCTTCACCCCTGGAGATGGTCTTTCTTCAGTTATGTTCCTCCTGCAAATGACACTCTGGCCATATCCAGACCTACGTTCCCATTACGTTTCATCACGTAGCATATTGACGCTAGCGTATTTTCTATGCACCCCCCTAGACACTCCCCTCGAGCGTACGTACTTTGGCCGTTTTACGCTTGCCAAACCCTACCTTAACATTTCAAAGCGTAACTATTGACATACCAAAAGGCTTCACGTACGTAAGTGCCTAAACACGCCCATACTGTACGATTTACATGCCTCACCCCGCCTCCGAAGCGTAATTACAGGTGTCGTATGGATGTCACGCCCCTTCGTTCATAGTTACGATTCAGGTACATACGTTCAGAGTTATGTGGCGTAACATCTGCCACATGCAGTACATACAAAATAGCATTTTTACGTCAGCAGCTAGCGTAAATACGCTAGCGTACGTAGCTCAGGATTTACCCCTCTGTCCTTATTGGCCCCTATTTATACCCTCTGACCGATCCGTTAGGCTGATGATTTTTTTTTATCACTGCCTAACTCGCCCCTTAGTAAATCAGGCCCCTCATTGTTTTCCGTCGATTTGTATGTTTTGACTTGTCATTTTGGGAGATTTTAAGGAGATTTACCTTTAGGAAATCCAGAGATTACTAAACCACTGAAAAATTGCCAAAAAACAGCGATTTTTATAAATTGCAGATTAGTAATCCGGCCCTTAGAAAACAAGCATCATATTATATATATTTGCAACGATGGCTCTTTGCAACAATGGTTTAGTTAGATCTTGTGGATCCAGATTCATATATCGCAGCATCTACACATGTGCAAACACTAAAAGCGTCCATTTTCCAATCCTAGCGATCATGCCCCCTTTCATAAGTCTGGATCTGGTCCACTTATTGTTCTTTTCTTATTGTTCTTACCCACTAAATTAACTAAACTACTGGACCATTTGTTTGGTAAGATAATTACTACCTCTGTGTTAATATTGCTTGCATTTTACGATTCTTACTAATTAAATGGAAACACTAATGATGATATATTTGTCAGTTATTTTTGATTTTCTCCTGTCCTGCTTTCTGGATCTGTAAAAGAGCTAGCTACAAGTAAACTTTTTTAAGTTTAAAATCACAAACTTATTTGAACTTTAACCTCTTGACCATGATACAAAGAAATACAATCTCACTTTCATTTTAACATTTATAGTGCTTTCAGCAAACAGTCTTAAAACATGAAAAATGGGTTTCACACACATAAAATAAGAATAATAAGGCAATTTATAGTCTCTCCAATTTTATTGCTTCTTTAAAATAACCCAAAGCACTAGCTCTAAACAATATCTGCTTGTCTATGCTTTCTCTTTCTTTCTTTCTTTCTTTCTTTCTTTCTTTCTTTCTTTCTTTCTTTCTTTCTTTCTTTCTTT
>WWET01000356.1:577331-604367 GCA_011038615.1 Limnodynastes dumerilii
GCACATAAAAGGGGGCATTAGAGGAGGTTGGGCACATTAAAGGGGGCATTAGAGGAGGCTGAGCACAAAAAAGAGGGCAAAAAGAGGTAGCTGGGAACATAAAAGGGGGCACAAGAGGAGACTGGGCACATAAAAGAGGGCATAACAGGAGGCTGGTCACATACAAGGCTGCATGCATACCCTTTTTGGGGGGAGGGGTGGCACCTTGGGCTCTGCTAGGTCTAGAAATGGCACTGTTCATATCAGAAAATATCTTTGTTAGCAGGTGCATAAAAAGAAATGCTCTTGTTAACAAAGATATTTTCCAGTATGAATGTTCTTAATGTGTTCACTTTTTATTGATTAAATTACAAAAATCAGATGTTTGGATTATATTTACAATGAATATAATCCAGAAGAGTAAAATATTTAACTGAACCTGCAAATTTAATCCAACTTTGGATATCAGTGACAAAGGGGTTGATGGAGCCTCATAACCATCACCCCCTTTAGTAAATTTCTATTATTGTGGTTATTTTATGTTTTAACTTTATCCTTTGTGCCTTATTTTATTTAATTTTTTTTATTTAACCGATTCGTGGGGGGGCCCGAAAAAAATTAAGTGTGACGGGCCCCAAGATTTCTGTTGCCGGCCCTGGGTAAATGTAACACTATAACTTTCATTATTTTCAAGAAAACATCAGAAGAATATTTTTGTTGATTTTCTACATATTTTTTTTAAAATAAATCTATATATTAATAAGATCAATCAGTGTTACCAAACAGGGTGTATAATAAACACAGCTAAACGCACTGCACTTTTAGAAAAGCCATTTCAGTGTTACATTTTACTTAACTACAGAAAAGGAAAAATGGAGATGTTGCCCATAGCAACCAATCAGATTCTAGATGATATTCTGCAGTATGTAATAGGAAAGTCAGTCAGAGCTAGAATCTCATTGGTTGCTAGAGGCAACATCTCCACTTCTCCTTTTTACGCAGTTTAGTAAATCTAGCCCTTGGGGTGCCTTATTCTGGAAAAGTCTGTAAACGAATTACTAAATTTGACCTTGTATTTTTTCCCTTTTACTTCAGGGTCACTTTTACATTTATACTTGACTTTCCCACAATGTTAGGGAGAATCCCTGAATTTGGTGATCTCAGACTCTCCCGGAAAATCCGGGAAACTCACCAAATTTGGGCCATTCTCCCGGTATCCTGGGAGAGCCGTCAAATCTCCCGCATGCTCCGACACT
Organism: Limnodynastes dumerilii; assembly: GCA_011038615.1. Taxonomy (NCBI): domain Eukaryota; kingdom Metazoa; phylum Chordata; class Amphibia; order Anura; family Limnodynastidae; genus Limnodynastes; species Limnodynastes dumerilii. The sequence goes on from WWET01000356.1 coordinate 578,567, forward strand.
CAAACAATCACCAGTGTAATCCCTAAAGTTATCATCAAATCCCGCCCACCCCTTTAACGCCTGAGATCACACAGGTGATTGATAGGGGCAGGGATTAATGATTCAAGTTGCATAAATCACGTCATTAAGCCCTGCCCCCTCACAGTAATCTATGGCTTCCCTCCGGGTTCTCCCAGAGGGAGACTTTCAATAGTCGGCAACCCTGAGCTGACAGCCTAATGGGAGGACTGGATCCTAATTTAAAAACCCCATGCGCATGCACAGCACAGAAAATTATGTGTTTGATTGCAATAATCCGATTTATAATTCCATGCAGAATTTGCATAGTGGATGGGCATTGGTATTTAAATGGTTCAGTCAGGGCTATGGGCCAGATCCAGAACTACATAGGTCAGTGGACTTAGGCAAATCATTTTTGTAAGTCCCCTGCCTCTGAACATCTGCGCATACGCGAGCCAGATGTTCCAGACAGACGTACTGACGTACGTACTTAACCGCACTTCTGCCTGACTGGCTACTGACCCAGCTGTCACTGACTATTCTGGACTACCATCTGGACTCCAGACCTGTTACAGGGACTTTGGGCCAATCCCTGAGTTACGTACACTTGTGTTTTTACGCTAGCCGATGGCGTAAAATCGCCAATTTGGATGTACTGCGTATGCGCATGCCAGATGTTACGTACCATAACTCTGATCGTATGTAAATACGAACGAAAGGGCGACAACGACAACCAGAAATACGCATTGTAGACAGAATGTGGTATTTAAATTGTACAGTATGGACCAGGTTCGACCGTTACATACGTCAATGCATTACGTATTTCAGTACTTATGCTTGGAAAAGTTAAGGTAGGGTTTGGCAAGCGTAAATCAAGAAAAGTATGTACGAGCGAGGGGAGTGTCATAGTACTTACGATAGCGTAAATATGCTGCGCCAACTAACGTAAAAACAGCTTAGGTCTGGATCTACCCCTTTGTTAATAGATACAGAAAAGAGAACTTTTCTGGTTTTCTTTCCTTTCTTTTTTTTTTATATATATTATTTTTATTCATTCATTGCAGTGATAAACATGGCATTAGCACAGTGTACATAAAGAAGGAAAGAAATAACAAAAAGATATTCAATATTCAATGCACAGGCAAGGATTTTTCATAGAGAGAGCGAGAGTAGCTTGTCAAGGCTAAATATACATTATTATTTGTGAGGACCATTATATCTTGTCATTCAGAACATTTCTCATTTAAGAGTAAAGAAAAAAGCTCTTCTAGTTGTTGATCCATACAGTTAATAGTATATGGGATTCTTAACATGAAACTGTGTATCACAAGTATAGCGTCTCCTCCAATCAGTACTGGTGCAGAAGAGTTGATCCCAGGAGGGATAGTTCCTCCACCCCAATTACTCGTTTCATTGAAGATAGCTGGATCTCCAGACATGACTCTTAATAAATAGGAGGATTGTAGTGGTGTCCACAACTTCACAAATTAAACTATAATGGGCTGGATTTATAGGTAATAAAACCAGCAGACTTCCATGGTTCCATGGGGGTGGGGGGTGGGCAAAGGTACTTAAATTGTACAGTAAAGGCTAAGCCTTTACGTACAATCTAGTATTCCACAAGCTTGGAGATGCATGCAGAGTATTTAAGGTAGGGTCCTCTTGGTGGTTCCATTCACACGTAGGATAGCAGGGGGGGATGCTCTGCTCTTGCATGTGGGGTTGTGGATCACAATAACCTTCACAGTGGAGGCTAGCATATGGAATTTATTAGAGGATCTAAACATGTATAGCTTGGAGCAGAGAAGGGACAGAGGGGATATGATCGCAGCTTTCACATATATCAAGGGTTGTGACCGGCTAGAGGATGGCAGTATTTTTCAGAGGAAGAGATGTAAAAGAACACGAGGGCATGAATATAAACTGGAGGGTGGTAGATTCAGAGGAAATGTGCGGATAATGACGTCACTGAAAGGGTTATAGATAAGTGGAATATTCTCCCATCTGAGGGGGTAGAGGTAACACAGTAGAACAGTGTAAACATGCTTGGGATAAATATAAGGATATCCTAAATCTCAAACTAAATTGAGGGTAAATAGGGTCTAGGGTCAGTATAGATTTAAATAAACAACTGGGCAGACTGGATGGGCCATGTGGCTCTTATCTGCCGTCACTTTCTATGTTTCTGTGTTTCTATTTACCATTAACTCTGCATAATACGACCCAATGTGGGGTAATGGATTTAACTTGAAGAAAGACATTTCTGTAGGGTTTTATCCGATTGGACCAATCTGCCTCTGAGAGAGCATCACACACCGCACAGGGTCCTAGAAGGAAGACGATGGAGATGCTTTTGGGACAGGGAACTCTTCGAATGCTTCCGCGCATGTAAGGGAACGTCTGCCGGCTATGTGTCATGCAAGCGATATTAGTTATACTTTCTCTACTCCGTGTAGTAAAGGGGCAGGTGGCTGTACCATCCTGTAAGAAAAGGTAGAAGAATAGACTTGTGGGCAAATAAATCCATTTTGTCTCTAATTACATGCCCGATTCTTCTTGTCTGCCAGAGTAAAGGTTGTCTTTCAAGCTCTCCGATATCTCCTGATCATGTTGGTGGAAAAAGTCTTTCAAGCTCTCCGATATCTCCTGATCATGTTGGTGGAAAAAGTGCACACTGTGAATCCCCAGAAACTTCCTACGAAGGGGAGTTTATGTGTACAATTCTGTGCCGTGTACCCAGTCTCTCACGTGGTGTAGGTAATATTCAGGGAGAATAGTTACTTACATGTCCAGAGCCCTATCTTAACTCCTCTGCACGGATCTGCGACCATCTGAACGGAGATTTATGCGGTACTGCTATGGATCTCCTTGCATACGGAACTGAGAGATCTGTATCGTAACATCTGTCTTGCACAAGCCTCTTGTGTAAGTCCCCTAACATTATTAAATGAGGATCAGTCCCAATGGACCAGATCCAGACTTAAGTTCCCTTTAAGTACGATGACATAGAGTAGTTACGCAATCGTAAGTATAATGCACTCCCCTCGAACGCACGTAATTTAGCTGACTTATGAGTTCCAAACTCTACCTTATCTTTTCCTTGCGTATCTGCGGTCGTACGTATCGCATTGTCGTACGTAACTGCCTAGTCCCGCCCATACTGTACAATTTAAATGCCTCCCTCCGCCCACAATGCGTATTTTCTGCTTGCGTAAGGATGACACACCTCTTCGTATGTAGTTACAAACAAGTTACATACGTTCAGAGTTATAATGTGTAACATCTGCCATGCGCGGTACATACAAACTGCTAGATTTAAGCATGCAGCATGCGTAAATTCGCTGTCAAATTCATGTGTGGCTCTACCCCAATGTGCCTAATTTTACCAGCAAAAATACGCACAACTCTACATTAGGGATTTGTGGGATCGTCCTCTAAGTCTTGGGCATGTCTCTGGAAAAAGAGAAGCCAGTTGTGAGAGGGGTCCAGTGCTGGATTTTAGGAGTGTAAGCAAATAAGTGTTTGCCACGATCAGTAAATCTCAAATGTTGTCTGAAATAAATTTCTTTAAGTCTGCGCTAATGACTCTGATTTATCCACTAAAGTTTAATTTACAGTCAGTGTGCATCTTGTAGAATCAATCCATAATGTTGAGATGATTTAATATGTCTCTGTTGATTCGTATAGGACTAGGAAACTATTAAATAATTAGACATAACATGATAAATGATTGTCTTAATGTCTTAATATTCCCACACAGTCATTCATGTCACTCGGTCCCTTGTGTGAGTCAGTATGATCTTATATTAGCTTGAATTCATTTCTTATTCCTACACGCTGATGAAAATTCTTTGCAAATACCGAGGATTTCTGGCTTTGGACGAAAACGCGGCCAAGAAAGACAAATGTTTGGTTCGCTTGTGCAACATTCTTCCTGAACAACATTGCAATGTTTATATATAGCTTACCATGGCTACTTACCTCTTCAATGCTATTTATGAGTATGTTTCTATGGTTATATCTAAGCGTTACATCGTTGAGCTTGACAAGAACAAAAACATATTCCTCGCTTTTGGATTAGAATGATCATACTGGTGATATTGTCTGTGGTTTTGAGGGGAAAATATGCCTTTTTGCAGATGACACAAAAATATGTGACAGGATAGACACCCCAGGAGGGGAACACAAAATGAGTGGTGATCTAGGTAGACTGGAAGAAGGGTCAAGAGTGGGACAACTGCAGTTTAATTCCTAAAAATTCCAAATAGTGCACTTGGGGTGAAAAAATCCAAAGGTTCAATATATCAGTAACGGCACTACAAAAGAAACTGCTGAAGAGATAAGGGAACTTCAGTAGGGCTCAGATACAGCTATCCCATCAAAGATGTTCATGTTGGGAAAACTAGATTGCAGCTCATTATCAATCAATTAATAAAATAATCAATAACACTTTGTTTATTTACCTTTTAGCAGGTGCTGGCTTCCTGCAGAGATCAGACAATGAAGCTGACATCACCCAATCAATTTACAGGATGAGTCATACACTGAGCACAACTGAGCACAACTGTAGGAGTGACTATGGGCCAGATCCAGAACTACGTACGACAGCGAAGTTATGCAAGCTGCATGCTTCGTAAGAATTTCATAACTACATAGGAAGGGGCGTGTCAAGTATACGCTAGCCCTAAATACGCACTGGAGGCCGAGGGAGGCATTTCAATTGTACAGTATGGGCTGGGTTAGGCAGTTATGACCGTCAGGACACTACGTATGAGCGTGGTTATGGAAAAGTTAAGGTAGGGTTTGGTAGTCTTAAATCAGCAAAAGTACGTGCGTCTGAGGGGAGTGCCCGGGGGAGTGCATTACAATTATGTTAGCGTAAATACGCTACGAGAACATACTTAAAGGGAACTTAAGTCTGGATCTATCTCTATGTCATGTAACTTATAGGTAGTCATGGAATGTAATAAAGCAATGAGAAAAGCAAGTCAGATGCTTGGTTGTATACTAGGCAGAGGAATTAGTAGCAGAAAGAGAGAAGTAGTAATGTATTATTTATTAATAATTAGTAGTAATAAATATTATTATTAATTATAAGTCATTGGTGCGGCCTCACCTGAAATACTGTGTACAGTTCTGGAGACCATATGGCCCACAATTGCAACCCATCCCCTCTGTCGGAAGGTGTGGGAAGTGTCATAACACTTAAGTCTGCATGAGCAGAATGGAAAATGGCAATGATCCAATCTGAAAGCACATTTATGGTGGGGGAACAGGTCTTCGGATCTGGCCCATAGATAATACTGTACTGAAACATGTGGGCTAATAAGATAGGAAATATGGGGCTGTATGCAGACTACCGGACATATATATTTATATACATAAATGTTTAGCGATTTTTACTACTGCGCATGCGTAGTAAATTTTTTTTTTTAATCTACGTATATTTTCCTTATGTAGATTGCCTATATGCGGTCTTATAGACCGCATATACGCAAAGACCGCATATCCGCAATCTACGTAAGGAAAAGATACACAGATTATGGAAAAATGTACTATGCACGCGCAGTAGTAAAAAAGCGCTAAACACCGGACGTATGTGTTATACGTCCGGTAGTCTGCATACAGCCCATAGTTCCATAAATATTAATATCCCATTTCCAACAAGATCGCCATTAGCAATATTCAGCATGATACAAGTCAATGTACTAACACATTACTCTTTCTGTAAGGCCTTCAATGTGTGACGTTAGCTCCATTGTCTGATCTCTGCAGGAAGATGTTAGCTGATAACTGGTAAGTAAACAAAGGTTTAATGATTTCCAAAGCCCTTTTCAACTTTCCCCAGCAATGCATGGCAGAATTTTTCCTGATTTTGGAAAAGATTCAACTGAGCACAACTGTAGGAGTGACTGAGCCAGATCCAGAACTACGTACGACAGCGAAGTTATGCAAGCTGCATGCGCACGGCAGATGTTACACATCATGACTCTGGTCAGTCGTAAGAATTTCGTAACTACATAGGAAGGGGCGTGTAAAGCATACGATAGCCCTAAATACGCACTTGAGGCCGAGGGAGGCATTTCAATTGTACAGTATGGGTTGGGTTAGGTAGTTATGACCGTCAGGACACTACGTATGAGCGCGGTTACGCTTGGAAAAGTTAAGGTAGGGTTTGGTAGTCGTAAATCAGCAAAAGTACGTGCGTCTGAGGGGAGTGCATTACAATTATGATAGCGTAAATACGCTACAAGAACATACTTAAAGGGAACTTAAGTCTGGATCTATTCCTATGTCATATAACTTATAGGTAGTCATGCAATGTAATAAAGCAATGAGAAAAGCTAGTCAAATGCTTGGTTGTATACTAGGCAGAGGAATTAGTAGCAGAAAGAGAGAAGTAGTAATGTCACTTTATAGGTCATTGGTGCAGCCTCATCTGAAATACTGTGTTCAGTTCTGGAGGCCATATGGCCTACCTCTGGCCCACAATTGCAACCCAGCCCCTCTGTCGGAAGGTGTTGAAAGTGTCATAACACTTAAGTCTGCATGAGCAGAAGGAAAAGTGGCAATGATCCAACCTGAAAGCACATTTATGGTGGGGGAACGGGTCTTAAAGACCGCATATAAGCAATCTACATAAGGAAAAGATACGCAGATTACGGCAAAAATTTACTACGCATGCGCAGTAGTAAAAAGCGCTAAACACCGGACGTATGTGTTATACGTCTGGTAGTCTGCATACGGCCCAGAGTTCTATAAATATTCATATCCCATTTCCAACAAGATCGGCATTAGCAATATTCAGCATGATACAAGTCAATGTACTAACACATTCTCATCATTGTCATCGCTGGACATGGAATGAATGTTAGCATTAATGTAAAATGAATTATTTGGCTGTGCAGCCTCACCAGATAACTATAATGTCACCACGTGTGATTTGTAAAGAACTACAGTCTCTGCCACTAGTTAACTGTAATGCACAAGAGGTTTGACAATAGCAGTTAGGCTGCTCCACGCCATAATGATTCTGAATGTAGTCGCTAGTAAGGGGCCATTATGTTAGCAGCTGTTAATTATAATGTATGTTGCACAGAATCAGAATTTCCAGTAAAAAGGAACATTTAGGGGCAGACCCAGAAGTGATTGTACACCAGCTCATGTACAGTATCTCAGCGTGAGTTTTCATGGCACATGCTCAGAAACAATGCGTACGCAATAGCAAGAAAGAATTGCACCCGATCCAGACAAACAGGAATGCAGACGGGAATAAGCCCTTTCTTTATCTTTTTCCCTGGTTAGAAGAAACAGATGGCTTTGGCGGGAGGAGCGGTCCTTACAGCAAGTGGTCTGATAAACGTGTCAGTGTTCAGATTTTCTACTGACAGCGGGAAGTGCAGGGGGGCGTGCACATCCCGCCACGAGAGCATATCTACGGACCGCCGCATGTAAACGTAAACATCATCATTTCGTACTTCAAATACAATACGAAAGTTATGGAATCACAGCTGGGGCATTGTCTAGGTATAAAATAATGGTTATATCTATTAACAAAAAAATATATATTTAAATTTTGTGGAATTCTCTCCACAATTTAAACAATTCCTATAGAACGACCACCTCCTCCTGCCCACTTGTCTGTCCTTTTATTTCACTGTCTCTTCATGTTATTATTTTATTTATTACAATGCTAATCATTATGTGAGGTTCTACACCATAGATGCAGGACCTGATCCAGAATTAATAGCATATTCCATGTTAGCCTGCATTGGAATTTTGCTATCCATAAGTTTGCTTGCAGGAGATCAGGGCACCCCCTTCTGCTGTGTGTGTGGTTTGCTGGCAATATGTCTGTTTTGCCTGTACTCTCCATTTTTGACGATTTCTCCTCCGTCGCGTAAGCATTGGTGTCCAAGCCCTACCCTTAAACCCGCCTAACCCTCCATTTCCCGCACCCTTACTCTAACCTTCTCCTTTAGCCCTAACCCTAACCTACCCCTTCTTGAACTCTAACCATATCCTTCCATGTCCCACAGATTAACCCTAACCTTCCCCTTAAGCTCTAACCCTCCCTCCTTGAAGCCTAACCCTCACTGTCCCTTCTTCAGGCCGGCTTCCCCGCAGCCTAACATTAAGACTTCCATTCCCACAGCCTAACCCTAAGGGCCAGATTTCCTAAGCTGCGGGTTTGGAAAAGTGGAGATGTTGCCCATAGCATGCGTGGTAGCTCATTTATGCAATTTACATACCATATAGGTACATAGATTAAGTATGTGCGGTCTTTAAAATCCACACGTGCTTTAGGCATTAGAAAGAGGTGTTCCGTGGCAGCCTCTGGGAAGATTTAAGAAGAGTGGGACGGGAGAGGTATGGTAACGCGCCAGGGAGGGCGGGGTAGGGGAAAGACTGTTCGTATTCTCCTTCTTAAAAAGAAGAATACGAACGGGAACTCATGGAAATCCCAGAACACTCTTAAGTGCCCTAGGTTCTTAAAAAAAAATAAAAGGGGGAGATGACGGGGGAGGTGCAGATACACACATATATACATGCTTAGCCGCACTTTCTTAAAGCCTTCTTATGTGTTAATCAGGCCCTAAAATATTATTATTAGGCAGAAAAAAGGGTTAAAGTGGTGAAGAGAAAGTAGTGTGTGAGGAGGGAGCGGGGAATGTGTGGTTGTAGTATGTAAGGACTGTATGGTAAAACAAAGTTTTCTTTTGTTTTTGTTTTTTTAATTTGCAAACCCCAAAAATAAATGTGTCATTTTTTATTTTTTTTAGCAGAGGGGAGTCTGTGTCCAGGACTGTCTTGCTAAAATGGTGGTAACCCTACCATCCAGTCCGTTCTGTTGTTGACCCTAGTCCCTATTTGACTCTAAGCTTAGTTAAAGAATGGTTGGACGATACAGGGTTCAGCATCTGGAGTCCATAGTAGGTATGACCTAGTTGCTGACCTGGAGAATCACAAATTTCAGACAGTGAGGACTCCACTGTTATGCAGCACAGGCACTGTCAGAGTTAGATGATGCCATCATCCTGTGCCATGCCCCTTGCTGCACAGCCCTTCCTACAGATCACTTGTATAAAAATAATACCTAGTAGTAAGTTTGGGGTAAGAGCTGCGAGTTCCCCGTGGTTTTTGTTAAACTTTTGTACTTGTCTGAGATGCCCGGAGTGCAGAGTGCTATTTATAAGCTAATAACCAGCTCAGCGCTGTCCTCTGTTTGCAGCAGATGGTTGGCAGAGGGCAGTTCTAAGTCGTCTATCCGCACTTGTGGAGAGTAGTCGTCAGCCATTGGTGGAGTTGCTATGGGGTCCAGCTGCTTCTACTCTGCCCCTGTTATCAAAACATAGACTATGCCTAAAGGTCCTGTGTAAAAATATTAATACCTAAGGAGTCCACTGCTGCTGCGATCATAACTCCTTTGCAGCCACAGCGACGTTTCCAAATACTTTCATCACATGTACGACCCTGGACCCTGGACCCTCCCTTACACAGAACATGAGACCAGCGTAAAAATGAAAATTAAAAGGGCTTAAGATTGAAATACTTGCCCCTGTTCACCATGTGTACATGCTGTACACATGGCAGGTCATCTTGTCCCTCCTTTGGAAAGGCTTCCAGGCATGGATACCTGGATCCTAAACATGGCCGCCATAGGTGGTAACCGGTTACACTCTCCGCTAAGAAAATCTAATTTCCGAAATAGGGACATCCGAAAGTTCCTTTTCGGATGTCCCTTATTAAAATACTTACCCATTCAGACTTTTTTTAATGAATGGGTGAGCGTACTTCATCCATTCAGTTTCGCAATTTGCAATATCCCTCTGCCATTAGCGATATCTCTCCGCTGTAGACCTGGAACAGGTGATTAAACTCTCTGTGCAGGGTAGGAAGGGTTAGGGTCAGGCTGCAGGAGAGGGAGGGTTAGGGTCAGGCTGCTGGAGATGGTGGGTTAGGGTCAGGCTGCAGGGGTGGGAGGGTTAGGGTCTGGCTGCCAGGAAGGGAGGGTTGGGGTTAGGGTAGTGAGAGGAGATGGTAAGAATGAAGATGGTTAGAGTTAGAGGAGGGTTCGGGTTAGGCTGAAGAAAGGATCGCTTCGGAGGGGAGGGTTGGGGTTAGGGTAGTGAGAGGGGAGGCATAGCAACCGAAATACGATTCGAAAATGTGAGCGATGGGTTCTCTGTTTACTCACATTGGGCTGGATCCTAAACAAAGTATGACAGGGGACTTACGCAAGTCTGGCGCATGTGTGCGCCTGATGTTCCCTTTGCTAAGTACTAATGTACGTCGGTGCTTACAGGGAAGAGGCATATCTTCTCTTACGATACCTCTATCCCCACCATATAGGCGGGGATAGCCGTTTAAGTGAACGGTCCGGGCGGGGGAAGCCCCGTTTGTAAAAGTTAAGATAGGAATCCAGACACGTAAGTGTCCAAATTTCCTACCGACAACGGGAAGTGCAGGGGGCGTACACTACCCGCTACGAAAAGCATGCGGGGGTCTGGATCTACCCCATTATCTTTCCAGCAGCAGCTATTGGCGCATTTCCCCAGATACTCTTAAGTGTATCATAAGGTCCGAAGAGTCAGGACACCTTCACTTTATTCCTTTTTCTATGAACGTCTACTTTAATATGTGTTTTATGTTTATTAAACAAAATGCTCATTTAGGTATGCTAATTAGGAATGCATTTAGAGAATATAAACCTGAAAGATTTCTGCAAATTGCCTATACCCATCCATGTAATTAGGAAGTAAAGAAATAAAATTTCAAAGATTATAGTGTAAAATTGTAGCCGTACCACCGGAGACGTATTTGATTTAATTCTCTGTCTGTAGAGAACGCTCCCCATAATTATTATAATGATCTGAATTTTTTGTTTTGTTTAATGGACCCATCAGTCATTTATGGTAGTAAGCGTTGTGCTTTTATATCATACCGAGCTAATGATTTCAAAGAAACAGCAAATCTACAGACCTGGATGTGGCAAATAAATAGTTTGTTTCCAACTGGTAGTTTATGGCACAAAGCTCAAAAATTGATACGAAAGAAAGTAACCCAAAGGTAAACTCCTACAACATCTATGAGAAAGCATTGCTGTCCAATCGGCAGTGCAGGTCAACTAATGCACCAACAGACCAAAGAATGCAGTGAAACAGTGCAATAAGTCCTCATCTCTTCGGAGTGGTTGTACTTTCAGGTGGGGTTGGCTCGCAAGTACAATGGGTCAGATCCTGACCTAAGTATTTGCGTAAGTCCCCTGTCTTGGAACATCTGTGCATACGTTACGTACGTCAGGGGCTGAACCTTTATTTACGAGGGCTGTATCGCCGGGGATAGCCATGTATATGAGGTGTCGGGGGTTGGGGAGCCCCATTACGACTAGGTCTGTGGCCGTACCTAGTCGTAGGAATCTGGAAGCGTAAGTGTCCAGATTCACTACTGACAGCGGGGAGTGCAGAGGGCGTGCTACTCCCCACTACAGGAGCGTACCTACAGACCCCCGCACACACATAAAGCGTGTAAGGGGTCTGGATCCGTGCCCGGTTTGTGACACATAGGGCTCGATTCAATTTGCCGCAAGCTCTGCTTTTTCCCATCTTTACGGTAGCCAAAATTCACAGATATTTATTCGCACCTCTATGGGGTACACATTAAAATTCACAAAATAAGTTTGCAGGCTTTGCTTTGCACCACAAATAACATGGTGGGCAAAGCTAATTAAATCGGGCCAAAGGATTCTGGCAATGCAGTCACGAAAACAGTGATTTGTTTATACCTCCAATGAAGACAGTGTGGACAAGATTCCATTGCTCCGAAGCGATCCTTTCTTCAGCCTAACCCGAACCCTCCTCTAACTCTAACCATCTTCATTCTGTAGCCTAACCTTAACCTTCCCTTTTCCAGAGCCTAACTCTAACCCTAACCAGAATGGGTACCTCATTAAAATAACATTATTCTACATGGAACTTGTTCTGGAACGTATATTTCACCATTAAAAAGCAGGCGGCACTCATAGAGCCAAAATGAAGCTAGTGGCTGTATCATTTCCAAAAATGGGCCCTTTGTATGTATGCATTGGCTGCATCGGGATAAGTTTAGGGCTTAAGGGGAAGGTTAGGGTTAGGCTGCGGGGCATGTAGGGTTAGGATTAGGTGCTGAAAATGAAGGGTTAGGGTTAAGAAAGGGTTAAGGGTAGGGTTAGGTAAAAGGATTTACTTTTCGGTGGATTATTCTTTGCGGCTCCAGGAGTTGCATCACCGCCATTTCCAGCAGTCTGCATGTAGCTGTAGCACGATGGTCTTTCGATATTAAGACCACTGGGCTGGATCCAGACTTAAGTAAGTGCTCGACATTAGTTACTCCTGGGCTAAACCATGTTGATTGCAGGGAAGTCATATTTCATCTGTTGCAAACAGTATTAGAGTTGAGAGGTGATGTTTTCTATCCCAAGTCTAAATAACAGTGTGATAGTAACGCTGGTCAGTATCTGTGTGCAGCAAGTAATTCAAAGATATATCCCTGCATGAAAAGAATACAGTTACCTTGACTCCCCCTGCAATCAATATGGTTTAGCCCAGGAGTAACTCATTTCAAGCACTTACTTAAGTCTGGATCCAGCCCATTGTACCGGTGAACCACACATGTTTTATACAGGTCATGAGAGCCACAGGTGACGTCCTTTGTCCCTGATCATTTTGATTGGAAAGTGGATTATTCTCTACAATACACACCTTTGTTTTAATGAGCACTGACATGGTGACATAAACACCCATTCTTCCTACATACATACATACATACATATATACATACATTACATACATACATAGCATGCTGGTGTTTATACGTATATTAACATCCCTTGTATATAATAAAGCACTGGTGACATCTGTGTTTACTTATGTTGTTTAATCACTGCACCTTATTCAATTATCTAAAATGACTTAAAATGTTGTATTCTTTAGCAAAATATGGAACCTTATAACGCAAAAAAGAAAGGGAGCTTCCAACATATTCTCATAATTGCTCTGGAAAGGAAGAAAAATGACATTGTAGGTCTCCTGCGTAGAGACAGACAGCGCATGACGGGGTGGATCAATTCAACAAATAGGAAATAATTGGTCTAGTTAGTGATTACTGACTGCTAAGCAGAAAGCATGAGGCCAAAGCAAAGATGAAAAATGTTACTGCATATGTAATGCATTGCTCCTGATTCAGGACTGAAAGCATTCCTGATCGCTTAGCACAAGTCCGACCAACCTTTGACTCTCCAGCTGTTGTCCTCCTCTCCTCTCCTGTTGCTTTGCCAGGAGTCAGCCAAACCTATACAGTCAAAGCATGCTGGGGCTTGTAGTTTCTGAACACTTGGAGAGCCACAGGATGGCCAGGCCTAGTGTAGAGCATCTCTGTGTTCCTTTGCACTGCCACTGTATAGGTCATATGACGTCCCTGCACTGATGCCTGTCATTAAGAAATAGGGATGGATGAAAGTTGCTTTCCAGCTGTCTCTATTTCGAATGACAGCCGTTTTAGATCTTTTATTTATGAATGGAGAGATGAGTAACCCTCTCTGGGGACTTAGAGTTAGGTTGATGGGGGGGGACTTAGGGTTAAGCTGTGAGGGTTATGCTGCAAGGGGGGACTTAGGGTTATGCTGCAGGAAGGGTGAGATTTAGGGTTAGGCTGCAGGGGAGGGACTTAGGGCTAAGGTTGGGGATAGAATAGTTACTTACCTTTCGGAACACAGTGATCGGTTCTCCAGGGATTGATTGTTATAAGGCAAGGAACGGCCCTATCGAAATAGAGTCATTCGCACTGACGACCCACACTCTGTATGGCCACACTTGAAATACTGTACTTTGTTCTGGTCCCCCATCACAGCAATCCTAAAAGTTAAATTTCAATAGAGAAGGAGTTCTGATCCCCATCCACCCCTAGGACATATTAGCAATATTCCTTTCAGAGAGACCTTTTGGTTTTGTAAACCTGTTTCCCAGCTTGTTCCCTCTCCTCTCTCCTTCCTGTTCCTCGATTGCACCTTCAACCACAACAGAGGACAGTGACTGATGGGATAAAATGGCAGCCTTCTCTGTCTCAGTGTATGCTGAACTCACCTTTACCATCTGCTCATACTTCTGTCAGAGATACTGGTAACAATCTCAGCTGAACTATGTGCATCAGTGCAGGATAAGATTCCCCTCCAGACTGCTTGTATCATTGTCACCTGTGTCACACAGCAGTTGTCCTGCTTGTATGAGCTATGCATTCACTGACCTATGAATCAGTAAGAAAGGGACTTTATCTTGATGTGTATAAGATATGTCTAATTTACTTAGTTGATGCTAGAATAAATAAGTCCCAATTAAGGACCGTAGCGTAGCGTATTATCGCCGAACGTACCACCGATGCACGGCAATAGCACTCCCCTTTCTCGTACCTAGTTTTGCATCCATACACTCGGCAAACCCTGCCTTAACTTTTGTGTTCGTTCCCGCGGCCGTCCGTACGTTCATTGCGAATAAACGACGCTTAGCACGCCCATACTGTACAATTTAAATGGCTCCCCCCGCCTACATTCCTTAACTCCAGCGTCCGTACTAACTTCATACTATAGACACGCCCCGTCGTCGGAAAAAACACAAACAATACGGACGCCAGAATCGCTGCTACGAAAATGTCTTTGGTACAACCGGAAGTTGTCGCTATGCACATGCGCAGTGCGTTTTTTTTCTGCCGTTTTACACTTACGATCAGCGTTATCTCGCATGTGAGCGTAGGTCTGGATCAGGCCCCATGGATCGTATTCACAGATCTGTATTTACTACGTGCGTGTTTTAAAAGCAACACCTATGACACTCCCCTCACACGGACGGGTTTTCGGTGACTTCTGCCTCCATAGGGCACCCTTAACTCTACGTGTGTACTTACACGCATATATTACTTACATACGTGCGTATTTATCTAACCGTGCCCTCAAATGCCCATTTAAAAGCTCTACTTTACTTTCACGTAACTTCTAATGTACGGATAAAAACCACGCCCCTCCATACGTATACGTGCGATTCACTTAGTCCGTGCCTAAAGTACTTATGTGCGTAATTACTACGTAATTTGCTTGGAAAAAGTTACTACGCATGCGCAGTTAATCCGCTCCTAAAAATACGCACGCAATCCGCCGTAAAAACGGATCTGTGCACACGGCCCCATGTCCACATGCAATGCCATGTACAGGGAGATCCATGCGACATGGCATGCTTACCCATTCATTACTAAAACATTCTATTTAGTAATATTTTCTAAATACACGCAGCTGAAAATGAACTTTCAGCTGCCTGTATTTTGAAAATCGACTTATCTAAGCAGAGACTGCGGCCGTATTCAGAGATACCCCAACCCGCATATAACCCTGTTAGAACTCTTCTTCCAGGGTACTGCTGTCCTTACCACTGTTATATTGATGTGATGTTTTTATGTGACATGCTTTTAGGCCATGGAGTCCATTTATCTGTTGAATAAACATTGGGCTGGATCCAGACCTTGTTAAGTGCATGAACTTAGTTACTCCTGGGCTAAACCATGTTGATTGCAGGGGAGTCATATTTCATCTGTTGCAAACAGTATTAGAGTTGAGAGGTGATGTTTCCTATCCTAAGTCTAAATAACAGTGTGATAGTAACGCTGGTCAGTATATGTGTGCAGAAAGCACTTTAAAGGTATATCCCTGCATGCAAAGAGTACAATTAACTTGGCTCCCCCTGAAATTAACATGGTTTAGCCCTTGAGTAACTAAGTTCATGCACTTAACAAGGTCTGGATCCAGCCCATTGTTATTAACTGTATACTTTGTCACTATTCTCTATTCCCTTGGAGCGCATTTAGGAAGAAGCTGCACATCATTTATATCTATTGTTAACAGCAGATTAGCGCCCACTTGTTCATACCATTTAATTTGGGTTTATGCTCATTGCCTACAATATATTGGGGGACAGTACAGCGCTTATCTTTCTCCACCAATTTTTTCTTATACATTGCGTTATTTTAGGGTGGTAGACCCTTGGAGTTAGATTAGCAGCAGCACTGACTATTTGTCTTAGCGCTTGTTTTTATCCCCTATTTTTACCGTATTCAGAGATACGTTTTTTTTATGTACACAATTATACGCACGCGCGGAGCAAAGGAAACACCCACCAACAACCTCGACACTCCCCTCTCCCGGACGTGCTGTCAGTCACTTACGAGTCCTTAGATCACTCTGTTCTTTCCGGGTGGACTTACGTGCGTATATGTGCTCCGTCCGTGCGATTCTTTATAACCGCACCTCCATACCTTCATTTAAATGCCTCCCCCCGCCCACTTTTATGTAAATTTTACTGTGCGTCGGAGATGCGTGCGTATGTCCCCGAGTGAGATGTACATGTACGCTCCTGAGGCACATACATGCGTATACTCTACGTAATGTACGTAGATAGTTACTACGCATGCGCACTTGATCCGATTATTAATACGCACGCAACTCCCCGCGAAAATGGATCTCTGAATCTAGTCCACAAATGCCAGGTAAAATACTGGTTGACTTCTCTAATTGCACACAAATACTGATCAGCATTCTTTTAAACTATAATTTAGAGTTGAGCTACAAACATCAACACTCAGTTCATACCGTTTGCACCACTTGTACGACCAGGCACAGAGTTACTCCTGTTTTTTTTGCTATTACTCCCAAGTCTGGTTCAGCTGCCTTGCATTTTATAACCTTCCTCACTTGACTTTCTGATTTGGTTATTTGTATTATTCAGAATTTTATACACTGGGAACATAATTGTGCAAGTCTCTCCATGATTTTTACTTGGAGAAAGAGAAACATTTGCTCAGAAGGATCTTTTACTATATGACATTGCTAGATGGCTAGCTTTCTATTTTGGGAGGGTTTCTAATGAAATGTAGAAAGTGCCGCAGTCATTTGTTACCATGGAGCTCTTTCAATGGCTTGATCACTGCCAACATCTACAATTCCCACTGACTGGTTTCATTCAGCTGCATTTAAAAGATCTGTTTGTTTTTGTGTTAATTCTTATGGAAGAAATGTGATAAGATATCATCTATCCTATCAATTATTCGATAGATACCATTAAGCAGAGTGCATCCAACCCTTCTTGATTATGGATTGACCAGCAAGCTATGGCTTTCCCCGGTTCCATAGCAAACACCCAATGTCTTTAAGTTGTTTGTACTGCTGTTACGTGACTGTTGATGTTAGATTACTGTCCTTTGTCTTGGTCAAATGTGTGGTCAAAACAGAAAGGGCCGGATCCAGACCTACGGGCTCCTTACGGCAGCCCGAGGTCAGTGCGGCCATTCTTGGAGTGGGGAGTGCACTCCCCGTTTTTGGTAGAATATCTTCAAAACATTGGGGTAGATCCAGAACTCTGCTTGCAATCTGTTTACTAGCGTAGCGTATTTACGCGTGCATACTTTCTAAGCACTCCCCTAGGCACACCCCTTGAATGTACGTACTTTGACCGATTTCCGATTTTCATACCCTACCATAACTTTTGGCCGCGTAACCGCTATCATCCGCACACGTAGGGATAGGCAACGTGAACTTACGCAGCGAAGCACGCCCATACTGTACACTTTAAATGAAAACCCCCGCCCATATTGCGTAATTTAGGCGTACTTTTGGCTCGCGTAAAAATGGCACGCCCCCACGTACGAATTTACGCAGCAAATACGTGAATGACCCATACGCTCAGAGTTATGTTACGTTACGTAGCGTGTCATCTGCCCTGCACACGCGCAGTACATACAAAATCGCGATTTTACGTGTCCGCCAGGCGTAAATTCGCACAGAAGCGTTGTTCTGGATCTGGGCCATTGAAATTATGTACGTGAAGTGAGTAACCTTAATGACGGATGGAGCTGTGGATCTACCCCAATGTGAGTATTTACATTGAAGATGAGAAGATCCAGTCGTGACAGTAGCACAGTTGGTTGGATCACTTCTTTATATATAATGAGGACAGAGAAGTTCTATACAGATATTTGCTAGATTGCTGCAGGCCCAGGTGCTTTCAAAGAAAGGTTTAGAAACACAATTGTGGCAGCATTCAAAGGACATGGAGCCTGATCCAGACCTACGCTTGGGTGCGTTTTTACAATGGTCGTAAGCGTAAAAACAGCCATTTGTACTTACTGCGCATGCCTGGGGCTGATGTTATGCTCATGTTACGCTATGAAATTCTGAGTGTATGGGCCTTGAGCGTACCAGCTTTGTAACAACGCTCGAGGGGGCGTGCCTGCCATACGTAAATGAGGGCGGGGTGAGGCGTTTAAATTGTACAGTGTGGGCGTGCTAAGCATCGTAACTATGCAATGAGCTTATGGCCACCCGCGATTAAGATCAGAAAAGTTAGGGTAGGGTTTGCTTGGTGTAAGAAGGCAAAACTAAGTGCGACCAATGGGAGTGCATCGGAGGTATGCTGGCGTAAATACGCTACGCACATGATCGTTTCATGAGCGTAGGTCTGGATCAGGCCCATGTACTTCAAAAGTATCTTTACTCACTGATACTATAAAATACAAAGTTGGTCCTGATTTCTTAAACAAAGAAATCAATGTGGTGTCTGTATATATAATGATAAACAGCACTAAAATGGCAACTGACATCATCTTATATAGAATCCAAAACCTGAGATTTCGAGAAAAAAAAAAAATTGTTTTGCGAGCCAAGTTTGGTGGGAGAAATGGGTCCTGCCTTGGATCTCCTTGGAACCCCAATATTTCGAACCACTTATATCTAATATTTATATTTCCATATAAATAGCAAACTTTAGTCAGGATGATACCAGGCAGCCCTAGCTCTTTCTAAAAATAGATTCACTCTCTAGTCATTGGCATTGGTCACCCTGCTAACAACCACCATCAGCCCTTATATCCTTTCCTGTGGGAAAGGCTGAGTTGGAATTTAATGGTAAATCTTACCTTTATTAGGTAGGAGAGGTGTGTGTCAAATATGTCTCATTACATGTATTATTTTGTTTAGAATGGGTTTTGTGAACCCTTTACTGTAGCTTCCCTTCCCTCTCACTATCCAATTACCCAACTACTATCAGATGCTCCATGTGTCCAGCTGCTGTAGCTTTGGCTGCTTTTACCTGTGTGCAGGTGAGGTTTAACTCAAATAAAAAGCTTAGCAGTAATGCTTTTTTTTCAATACTCTCTATGGGCTAGATCCAGACCTACATGCGTCTTATGTTTGATTGCGTAGCGTATTTACACTATCATCAGTACTGTGCACTCCCTCAGCGACTCTCTTCAGACGGACGTACTTTTGCAGTTTAACGCTTGCCAAACCCTACCTTAACTTTTCAAAGCATAGCCGTGCACATACGTAGCATCCTGATGGACATAACTACCTAAGCCAGCCCATACTGTACGATTTAAATGCCTGACCCCGCCTCCAGGGCGTAGTTCGAGCGTAGTTACAGCTAGCGTATTTTTGGCACGTCCCTTCGTACTTAGTTACTACAGTGTGACAGCCGCCCAGAGTTACGCGTCGTAACATTTGCCGAGTGCATGCGCAGAACGTACAGCCAAAAATTACGATAGCAGCTAGCATAAAATCGCTTGTGTACGTGGGTCTGGATCTGGCCCTATGTATATATTGGTTCATAGGACAAGATCCTGATTTAATAATGATCGCACGCATGTAAGTCCATTGATACACTCTTCTCGCATACTTGGACCTTCTGTGGTCTACCTTAAATCTTCCGTACACACGCCATGTAAAAATGGGGTGGGTGCATAAGGCAGAATCATACATAAGGCCAAGCTCTTACTGTATGATCTACATAGATCCTCCCACCCGTAAAAACATCAGGAGGTCTTGTCGCCATCGGAAGCCACTGCTGTACCGAATACCGCATCGATCATGCTGGATTCCCTATGTAACAGTCCTTTGTAGGCATGCGCAGGAGGTCCAGAGAGGGTAATTACGCATTAGATATGTGTAAGTACCCTATCGTTATTAAATCTGAATCTCACCCATGGTTTTGAATAGTCCAGTTTATGCCTATGTAGACTGAATCGTATACAAAGGGGGAAATAAGCCAAGTACAGTATGAGCCATTTATCAGCCTGGCATGGAAGGTGTCGGGGAAAGGTGTCATGAATACATTAGGCTAGAGCAGCAGACACCCTTAATCAGGCCTTGCATATTAATATCTGCAGCATGGTAGAGCAAGTTTATATGAATATTTAGTGTAGGTCTGACCAGAAAGTAAAGTATAAATATGAAAATAGATTTCTTGGTGGAAATACAATGTATGTGTTCATTTTTCACAAAAAAAAAGCTTAGGAATGTTAGCTTTCATGTGACGCGTCCTAATTCATTAAAAGTCAGCAGTAAAACATGAATATTAATTATTAGTCTAATCATGAATTAATGATTGTACATCACATTTCACTTCAGAGCTGGAGGAGCATCAGCAGATTGTTTATCACAGATTAAGTGTGAAGATTCTGAGACTAATTTCTAATTGAAAGCCATTTATTCGCAATATATGATGAAGAGCAGCCAACGCTAAACGTACGCAATTCTCGCCCTATTCCCAGTCCTATGTATATTTAAAACAACTGCGTTATGTGTAACATAGGGCCGTATTCACACCCAAGAAGCTTCGGCTTTATAGGTGCGTAGTTTACCAAAATGACTTACTATGCATGCGTGGTAGGTAATTTACGCAATTTATGTACCGGTTAGGTGTGTAGATTACCTCTGTGCGGTCTTTAAAGACCGCGCAAAGTAGTCTAGTAGGAAGAGGTGGCCTAATGACACTTCGGGGAGTGTTTAGGTAGAAGTGGGAGGGGGAGAAATTTAGAGAGAGAGAGGCAAAGTCCGTGCGTAGTACTTCTTAAGAAGGAGGTCAGGAAGTCCACACGCTAAAGGGAAGTGACCTTTCCCTGTCCCTCTGCTCTTACTTTGGACGACATACGCGTCCGTAAACCTACCTTAGGTTCTACGCACGGGTCTGCGTTCTGTCCAACTGCAGATCCGTGCAGAATGCTTAATTCTGCCCCCAATGCCTCCTTAGCACGCCCTTTCTGGGTTTTTAGCACGTGGAAGGCATGGAGCGTTCCTCTGTACGGATCGAAATTGTGTATCATCTGGCGCTCGCATGTGCAGATTTAACGGTAAGACTGACTTACGCAAGTGGCTTGTTTAAGTCCCCTAACGTTATTGTACCTGATTCACAGTAAAGAATAAAATTGTGAATTTATCCAAATATACGCACAAGAAAAATCCGCAATTCTGATTCAGAGAAAAGAAAGAATCCAGTTAACTGCTCCCCTTGTGTCAGGAGAGCTACGTAAAGACGTAAGTCTTTCCTGCGTATAAT
This sequence comes from Limnodynastes dumerilii, assembly GCA_011038615.1. NCBI lineage: Eukaryota > Metazoa > Chordata > Amphibia > Anura > Limnodynastidae > Limnodynastes > Limnodynastes dumerilii. The sequence goes on from WWET01000356.1 coordinate 599,971, forward strand.
TAGGTACGTGCAGACTTTATTACCCGTGAATCGGACGTGTGTAAAGGTGCTTTAAACTTGCTTATGATTCAAAGACACATAACTAAATGCACTGATTAGCCTTTGGAAAAGTAAACAAATGTTTATTACTAAAAACAGCAAGTACTTTCATTAACATATATAATCAAAATGAAAAATACAACTTGAAATAAGAATAATCATGGCATACTTTACAATAAAAATAAACAGATACTGCATGAAGTTAGAAATACAATGATCCACTACATATAAAGACTTTCATAAAACATTTAAAAAGTGAACAATTTAAAAATAAAAGCAAAACAAACAACCAATACAGTTAAATATAAGTAAATGTAATGGTTTTTGTTCACAAAATTTAAAGTAAATAAATATTCTAAATAAACCTTTACAAAATATACCAAAATAATGTAAACTTAACAAGGTTAAAGTCTTTCAGAAAATGTGAAATCAAGAAAAACCTTCATTTATTTACACACATCCATTGATTATAAACACACAGCAGGTGCGGCCTGAACTAAGTAATACCCCGTTCACACTGAGCCAAAAACCCAAGATATTGCAAACCCTGACAACCCAGGTTGGGGCTCAGTGTGAACGGGTGCGCCGGCTGCTACCTGGGTCTACTGACCCGGGACTTAGACCCAGGACATATGCAGGGTTATTCCCGGGTCTGACCCGAGTAGCCACCAGTGTGAACGGTGCGACCCGAGTTTTTCAACCCGGGTAGCACAGGAGCTTCAGCATTGGTGTAATTTGTTTACTATTGCCCTGGCAACAAGTGTTGCTAGAGCGACAGTAAACAAATTACACAGTGTGATGACTCGCACTACTGACAGGGAAGACCCGGGAGCCGGAATTTCCCGCCTCTGCCCTGTAATGTGAAACAGGGTCTGTGACCCTGGGACCTTCTGGTGACACGGCAATATCCCAGTTTCACAGACCCGGGACATTGCCGGGGCGGCAGTGTGAACTCGGTATAAGAGAAGATGTATGGCCTCACATTAAACAATATGGTTCTTCAACTTAGTAATGGTTGAGGGCTACCTTAACTTGTCCCGTGCGTATGTTAGTTTATGCAAGGCACTCCTACTTGTGACTCAGTCCCAACTCTGTTGGCATGTCCATACTGTACATTAGTAGCCCGTGTGCTGCTCATTTGCATTAAGTGTCTTGCCCCACTAGCCATGCATGCGGGACTCGTTCCATGCCGATGTGTGCATCAGTCCTAAGTCAGACATCCATGTATGTGAATCAGTTGGCCAAGATTTCTGTAAGTATTTTTGTGTTCTGGGCATGTGCAGTTTATCTGATCATAAAAATACGCACGTAGATTCTACACTTACTTAAGTGTGAATATGGTCCATTAAATCTGGATCCAGCCCAAGAGCTCTACCTACAATTCGTGGTTTGTGGAATAATAATGGTGACCATTCAATTGATATGCCATATGCCATCTTTTGTTTCCCCTTTTTTAATACATACCTATTCCATAGGGTCCAGCTCACTTGTAGCTTTTAATCCATTTGGCTGATAAAAATAACTACAAAACCCTTTGTAGGAGCAACACAACATTACTGCTACACAACCAAACCTGTTGGATACACACTTTTGTCTAAAATCTCCTAAATAAAGCATTTTAATTAATGCCACAAATTGTCTGCAGCACTTTACAGAGAACAAAAGACATTCACATCAGACTCTGCCCATATTGGAGTTGCATACTAAGGTCCCCAACACATTCATACATACACACACATTAGGGTTAATTCAGCACCCAATTAACCTACCAGCATGTTTTGGGCGTTTGGGAGGAAACCCACACAGACACAGGGAGGGCATACAAACTCCACACAGATAAGGCCTAGTCTGGGAATCGAACTCATGACCTCAGTGCTTTATGACACAAGTGCTACTCACTAAGCCACTGTGCTGCCCTAAATAAAGAATTATTGGTTCCTGCTGTAACTTAAGCAAAAGCCTAACTAGAGCTTGCATATGCTGTATTAACAAGGACACATAGAGACATAGGACCGGATTCAGGCCACTGCTTCTGCTTCCAAGCTCCAAGTGGGAATTATGTGGAGAGTTACACCCAGGCAAAGCCATGTTTAATTTCATAAGGAGTCAATTCAAATATTCTCTGCATGTGGGGAGAATACTTTGATTTTGCTTATTGCGCACAGATACTGACAAGCTTTACTTTTACACTGAAATTTAGACTTGGGCTAGGAAACATCACCTCTCACTATACAATACAGTAAGCACCAGATGAAATTTGCCTCCCCTGCAATGTAATACCGCTTTCCCATCACCACACCAGCAATTGGCCATCTTATTGCCCTGTTATTTGCAGTGTTAAAAAAAAAAAAACCTTTTAAGTCCAGCTCTAACCCAGGAAATTCCCATCGGAGCCTTTCACACTGCAGGGATGACCCAGGAAATTCAGACCGCCCATCACACTGTCAGGGCAGACCCAGTTCCTGGGAATTTCCTGAGTCAATAGTAAATAGCAATAGTAAACATATCCCTCCAATCAGGTTTCTTTCTGGGTAAGGGTGCAGTGTGAAAGGTGCAACCTGGGTTCTTTCACACTGCACCCCTACCCAGGTTGGACCAGGGTAAAACCCTTCCAATTCTTGGGTCATTAGCCATGGGAAGAGGACCCTTGGGACCTTTCACATTACCACCAAAAACCCAGGTTCTTGGTGGTGATGTGAAAGGGGTGTAACATGGTTTTGCTTAGATGTAACTTTACTCCTGATTTCCTCTAATAAGTGGCTACTTACATATCTGATGGACATTTACATCAGAATTATGGCAGAGAATCAGATAAGGTATCATTTGCTGACAGTGGTTGCACTAACTTACCTCTCATTAAGACACTGTTGTCAATGTACAGTTGTGCTTAGATAAACCTTTCCAATAAACAGAGAAAAATCTGCCATATATGGTGGGAAATTACATGCATGGTGGGCCCACCTGCTGGGGAAAGTTGAATAGGTCCTCAGAAATCATAAAAACTTATTTTAATTACTAATTTGCAGCTACTGACTTCCTGCAGAGAGCAGAAAAGGAAGCTGATGTCACCCATTCAATGTCCTACAGAGTGTATGACTCATCCTGTGAATTCAGCTCCATTGTCTGACCTCTGCAGGAAGCCAACAGCTTCTAAATAGTAAATAAAGTTCTAATGATTTACTAATGGGCTGCACTAACTTCCTCACCATGTCAAAAATAAGTATCATGGCAGAGAAAGCTTTATCTGAGCCCAGCTGTAGAATAGGAGATATGGGTCCAGATCCAGACTTAAGTTCACAGTATGATCACGTAGCGTCGTTGCGCTCTAGTAAGTATAATGCACTCCCCCAGACACTCCCCTTGAACTCATGTAATTTAGCTTATTTACAAGTTCCAACCTCTACCTTAACTTTTTCTTGCGTATCTGCGGTTGTACGTATCGCCTTGTCGTACATTACTGCCTAACCCAGCCCGTACTGTACAATTTAAATGCCTCCCTCCAGCTACAATGGGTATTTTCTGCTTGCGCTTGGATGACACGCCCCTTCATACGTAGTTACAAACAAGTTATGTACGATTAGAGTTAACATCTGCCGTGCGCATGCGCAGTGCGTTCCAACAGCCAAATTTGCCCATGCAGCATGCGTAAATTCGCTGTCGTACTTAACTCTGGATCTGGTTCGTTTTGTGACCGCTCCAGAGGTGAGCATGTGCCAGCTCGCGTGATATTTTTTTGTGTTTTTTTGAATTGCAAACGCTCAGAAACGGAGAGCGAGCAATCGCGGGCGTTTCAGAGACGAAAGCAACTTGATCTGCTGAATGCTGTGAGAGGGAGGAGTCATGCAAATATAAACAAGATATTAGCACCGGCCCCAGGTCCTATCTATACACATGTGCTAGAATTGCGTGTGTGTGTGTGCTTACACTATTCATAACCTCTTTTATCCCGTGTACATTACAGTGTACTACCCTGCTCCTGTGCAATGTATATGGTCATGTACAGCAGTTGGATGATGAATTAGGAATTTTTTAGTTATTTGTACATTTTTTTTATAAACTAATGGTAATACTTATAAATATAAATTTATATAAATATATATAAATGTATTACCCTTGGCTTTAATAACGCTTTTATAGGTGTATCTATAATGGATATGCCACGTGTCATGCATTCTGCACCCAAGTCTCTGCATATCAGGGTTGGCCACTTTCTATTTTTTCCCTCTGGGAGATCGCAGAGGGAAGAAATAGATGCTGATTCGTGGGCCACAAAAGGGGTGGGGCACAAATTGTGCTGTTTGGCCCCGCCCCTTTTGCAGCCTGTGAATCGGGACAGTCTCACCTCAGTGGAAGGGGGG
>WWET01000356.1:611228-624030 GCA_011038615.1 Limnodynastes dumerilii
ATATACAATCGAATTCAAGTCTGGGCTCTGGCTGGGCCACTCAAGGATATTCACAGAGTTGTCCTGAAGCCACTCCTTTGATAACTTGGCTGTGTGCTTAGGGTCGTTTTCCTGTTGAAAGATCAACGTCGCCCCAGTCTGAGGTGAAGAGCTCTCTGGAGCAGGTTTTCATCCAGGATGTCTCTGAACATTGCTGCATTCATCTTTCCTTCTATCCTGACTAGTCTCCTAGATCCTGCCGCTGAAAAACATCCCCACAACATGATGCTGCAACCACCATGCTTCACTGTAGGGATGGTATTGGCCTGATGATGAGCGGTGCCTGGTTTCCTCCAAACATAACGCCTGGCATTCACGCCAAAGAGTTCAATCTTTGTCTCATCGGACCAGAGAATTTTGTTTCTCATGGTCTGAGAGTCCTTCAGGTACATTTTGGCAAACTCCAGGGGTGCTGCCATGTGCTTTTTACTAAGGAATGGCTTCCATCTGGCCACTCTACCATACAGGCCTGATTGGTGGATTGCTGCAGAGATGGTTGCCTTTTGGAAGGTTCTCCTCTCTCCACACAGTAATGCTATAGCTCTTACAGAGTGACCATCGGGTTATTAATCACCTCCCTGACTAGGGCCCTTGTCCCCCGATCACTCAGTTTAGACGGCCGGCCAGCTCTAGAAAGAGTCCTGGTGGTTCCAAACTTCTTCCATTTATGGATGATGGAGGTCACTGTGCTCATTGGGACCTTCAAAGCAGCAGATATTTTTCTGTATCCTTCCCCATATTTGTGCCTCGAGATAATCCTGTCTCGGAGGCCTACAGACAAATCCTTTGACTTCATGCTTGGTTTGTGCTCTGACATGCATCAAGTGTGGGACCTTATATAGACAGGTGTGTGCCTTTCCACATCATGTCCAATCAACAGAATTAACACAGGTGGACTCCAATTAAGGTGTAGGAACATCTGAAGGATGATCAGTGGAAACAGGATGCACCTGAGCTCAATTCTGAGCTTCATGGCAAAGACTGTGAATACTTATGTACATGTGAGTTCTTAGTGTTTGATTTTCAATACATTTGCAAAAATCTCCAAAAATCTTATTGCACATTGTCATTATGGGGTATTGTGTGTAGAATTTGGAGGGCAAAAATGATTTTGGAATGAGGCTGTAACATAACAAAAGGTGGAAAAAGTGAAGCGCTGTGAATACTTTCCGGATGCAATGTATATACAGTAATCAATTAGAAAGATCAATAAGTTTTCTCTTTCCAGAAAAGAATGGTAACAATCATAAAGATATTCTAAATACTACTTGTAACTACTTGTACTAGTTCTGGATTGCTGATTCCTGAAATTTGAGCACTTATCCTGGTATCCCGGGAGAGCCGGCAAATCTCCTGCAAGCCCCGACCAGCTATTAATATCTATTGTAATACCTAGAGTTACTAGATATAGGCGAGGCATGGTGCTGTCATCAAGCCCCGCCCACTCCCTGGAACACTAGGGATTACAGTAGTGATGACAGGTGACGGGGCTTTAATGAAGCAATTTGCATAAATCATGCCATTAAGCCCCGCCCCAAAATCTGAATCTATTTGTTTCCTCCGAGATCTCCCGAAGGGAAGAAAAAAAAAGTAGGCAACCCTGGCTCACATGTAATGAGTGGGCGGGGCCTGTGTCTCTCAGCTGAGCTGAGCTGAACTCTGCAGAGCTAAAGAGACAATTTTCTACTCACTAATTTACTGAAGCACATCTGCAGGCTCAGCACTCCACAATGGCCCATCATGGGAGGAGCTGCTGCAGCGGAGCCTGTGCAGCAGCTCGAAATATGGCCATTTTACATGTGAATGTCACTCCACTTTCAAGTCTATAAAGTTGTATTAAAAAAAAAACCACATCAATAATCCTGTCTGCAGCTCACCATGCAGCCCTGATCACAGTCATGTTATACTTCTGGACCCAGAATTCAGCTGCAAAGCAATGAAAGCTCAAGCAGAATACAAGGCTTTAAAGATCCAACATTTTTCTGGATAATGGTGTTTTGCCTTGAGCCGTGGCTTGGCTCGACTCTGAACCCCCAAATTCTGATCTGTCGCATTTAAAGAAATATAATCCGCCAGTGGTGTAAGAGTACTGGAGGCAATGGAGGCGCTGGCCCCTAGGGCACCAGCCCTGAATGGGGGCACTTCTTCCCCATTCAGGACGGGAGCCTGTAGCTGCTGCCGCTCATAGGATATACAGTAGAAGCCGCATATTATTTGCAAGGAATCCACGGCTCCTAACTATGAGCGACAGTGTCTGCTCTAAATCCGTGATGCAGGAAGCTCAGGGGAGGGACCAATACCCTGAGCTCCCTGCATCCATTGGATCACATCCATCGGACAGGTGCTGGGGGAGGGTGGCGGCAGAGGCAAGCATATATTTACGCCACTGCCAACCGCTCAGTGAATAGCACTTGTGTCTCACAGCACTGAGATCATGAGTTTGATTCCTGGACTAGCCCTTATCTGTGTGGAGTTTGTATGTTCTCCCCATGTTTGCGTGGGTTTCCTCCGGGGGCTCCGGTTTCCACTCACATTCCAAAAATGTGATGGTAACTTAATTAACTGCTGAATAAACTAACCCTAGTCTGTGTGGACTGGATTCAGACTTAAGTAAGTGCTTGAAATTAGTTACTCCTGGGCTAAACCATGTTGATTGTATTCTTTGCATGCAAGGATATATCTTTGAATTTCTTACTGCACACAGATACTGACCAGCTTTACTATCACACTGTTATTTAGACTTGGGATAGGAAACATCACCTCCCAACTCTAATACTGGTTGCAACAGATGAAATATGACTCCCCTGCAATCAACATGGTTTAGCCCAAGAATAACTCATTTTAAGCCCTTAATTAAGTCTGGATCCAGCCCAGTGTGTATATCTGTGTGTATGTATGTGTTAGGGAACTTAGAATGTAGCTCCAATGGAGCGCTAAAGCTATGCCTAAAGACAGGCTAAAGCTATGCCTAGGGCATCCATAGACCTAGCATCGGCCCTGCATGCTGGAACTGTGGCTTCCTCTCATCAGCTCGGCTTCCCACGTCTGTAGGAGTCAGAGGAAAGCTTTATTTTGTAATAGAACTTGGAGGTTGCAGAAGAGTGGCCAAAGGGCACTAGACAGCAGGCAGACCACCTGTTGCCCACCATTGTACTATATAATAGGAAGACTCTGATTGGTTGCTATGGAGATCACCTTCACTTTCCCTTTGAGTTAGAGTAGTAATAGCTTACCCTCCAACATGACCCATTCCATTAGGTACAATTAAATCCGCTCCTGAGCTTCCAACTGTCACTCACCTGGTTTAAATGGATTAACTTATATTTAAAAAAAAACTATTTGCCTCTTCAGCAAAGGTGGTTTCCATAGTAACTGACAGTTGGAAACTGAGGAGTAGATTATTTTGTACCAAATGGAATAGGTTATGTTGCAGAGTATATAATAGTAGCAGTTGTGGATTTAGTAGTAAACCTATTCATAAACTGGAAATGTAAATATTAGCAATTTTTTTTTTTTTTAAATAAATCCACTCTTTTTACTGCTTTATTAAGTGAAACTTCAGTCCTTAATATGGGGAAAATCTCAATTTCAAGGAAAGTCATAAAAAAAAAAATCAATGAAACAAGATGATACCTGCTCATTACAACAATTGAAATGAATAGAATTTACCAACTGTGCTCTAGCATAACCAGTCCCTTAAATCGTTCTTGAATTTCACTCTTGCAACACTGGATAAAGACCTATAAAAAGCAATGGACACTTATGTTTAATGTTGCTTGCCCTGAATTTTACAGCAGAAGATTATTGCATTCTAGGCAGAGGGAAAGAAGTCCTCTTATCTTGATAACAACACATCCTCACTGCTTTTGTCATCACATATTTAAAAGATCCTGGTAGGCAGGAGAAGGGGGGGGTGTAAAGTGGAAGCTATGTACCAGCTACTGCAGACCTTACAGTTAGTAGCGTCTTTCCTAAAGAACTGCAGACAAGCACTTAGCAGAATAGATGTGAGCTGGCTGCAAAGATGCTATGTGGAAGAAGAGCCCCTGCTTGCTGTATGTAAATATACCTGCAGACTAAAAAGCTCAGGCTTCCCACGCAATAGCAATACTAGTGACGAGGAGAACCACAGACAGCATCTCTAAGATTACTGCTCCACAGCACTACAGTTGGGACCTTTCTACTTATCACCCCAAGACTCAATTATCTCTCGTTTGAAGTATGTTTGCCTCCATCTGGTACGCCAAGAAGCTGGGGCGCCGCTTTGTCCAAAACGCCAGAAAAGCGAAACTACAAAAGGTACAAACTACAGTAGTTTTTAAATGCATTATTATTTTTTTAATGACTCTCTGTTTAGTTATATCGATATCCTTGAGTGTTCCGATCTATATTTTGTATTTTTGACTTTTGTTTTTTTGTTTTTTGTTTGTTTGAATTGATATTTGCTGCTGGCTTGATTTAGATGCTGCTGACATGATCATATCAGCCCTGTTCGGTTGTGGGAATGATGTAGAAGGAGATCTTCTACCTCTGATCTGTACATTTTTAGAGCCTTAAGGGGTTACAGCAATTGTGGTCAATGTATTATTTATACAAGCAACAGATACCTGCAAAGGACATTGCAATACATTATCACATTGTCATTAAAGACATCTTTCAAGGCTCGCTGCTTTCCTCTAGCAGTCATCATATGTCCCTCTGTATAGTTCGTCTAACTTTTATTGAGGGTTTACTAGGAGAATTCTGCTATCATATTTTGATTAACGTAGCTGACCACTGCCCCTAATTCCAAGCAAGAGTCCCAGGTTTCAGAGAAAATGGGAATGTCCTGATTTATTTTTACTATGCACAATAGTCAAAAAACTATTTTCCTGCTTTGTTAAAACAATTGGTATTTTGGGGGCTTTATAGGTAAAGTAAAATAAACTTAACTAAATGCTAATTTAAAATAAAAAGGACAATTTAATCCAATTGAGAAATCATGATCTTATTGTAACATGCAATTTAGATGGAAAGTTTCCCTGGAAACTGTTTATAAAGTGGCAATTAGAAGACTGATGCAGATGGAGGGGTAATAGCACAAAATCTGCCCCTGGGCAAATAATGTTGCAATGTATGAGGTGCAATTTCATATTTTTTTTTTGCAGAAAAAATACAGACTGAAATATTACACATAAATTCTAAACAGTTTTTTTTTTACTCTGATTTAGAGTTATGCTATAAAACCTCTCAGTGCAATTTATTGGCATATTTTATACATTGTTCTCCCTGCAGTTCCAACATTTTTCTTTTTCTTGGTGCAAATTTACTCCCAAATGTGCATCAGTCTCAGTGTGTTTTCTGTTATACAATGTTTACATCTGCAGACATATCAAGAGTGGGAAAATTAGGCTTCTCTTAATTATCTGACAATCCTTTTGTTTGCGTTTAAGAAACGCGGTGCAGTAAATGAATTAGCTCTTCCTCATTTGTATAAATTGTTTCAGCAAAGTACTCGCACCTTCTTCACCCACAATCTGGAGTGTAGATGATTCACGCTCTTGTTCTGCAGTCTATATAACAGTTGTTTTGATTATTGTAACACTTACACATGTCACAATACTCTATTCAACACCACGTCAGTTCCATTGATTTAATAACCGTAAAAAAAAAACAAAAAAAAACATTTCACTATTGTTAGGAATAAAACTTGTTTATGGATTTCTGTATTAACTGCAATAAATCTGTAGAGAATAAATCTGCAGAGAATCAATCTGTAGAGAATAAATCTGTTAAGAAAAATAATCTGTGTTGATAATAGATTACTAGACATTTTATTGCAGTTGTTACATGTATGGACAATAATGGTGCTGGTGTATAGGTCACCCTAATGAAAGAGGAAACTGATAACACTGTGGGCTAGATTTAATGAACTGTGAAAAAGGTAAAGTGCAGATGTTGCCTATAGTAACCAATCAGATTCTAGCTCTTACTTTCCTATTACATACTAGACAATGTCAGCTAGAATCTGATTGCTTGCTATGGGCAAAATCTCCATTTGCCTTTTACGCAGTTTAGTAAATCTGGGCATGATATCAGTGGCGTAACGACCGTGGAAGAAGGGGGTGTGGCTGCTACGTTTCGTGGAGGAAAGGGACACCTGTGGTAGCCACCTACCCGGCACTCATGGAACTCTAAGCAGTCAGGTTAAGACAGCGATCGACACTCGGTCTATGAGAAATCTGTTCCGGAATATCTCAGGTGAGCCGGGTGAGACAAATCCGATGTCGTCTTTAAGTTATTTTTCTATAGATAAAGCTCCCCCAGTGCCATATAAATGAGAAAGGCAGCTTAGAATTCCTGGATTCTACCTACAGGACCCCAAATAGACAGCAATAAGGACAAAAGTGGGAAACAAAAAAACTGCACTTCAATAAAAAGAGAGCAATTAATAAAAAGCATTAGAATGAGAAGTGTAATAAAAAGTACTTTAGTAAGAAGTTAAAACTCTCTGGACCGGATTCACAATTAGTAACGTTAGGTCACTTACGGACGCAAGGTGCGTAAGTGACCTAACTTCAATGGAGGGCAAATGCGCCCCCCAGATGTTACGCTAGGGTTACTATAGTAGCTCTAGCGTATAAAAAATCGGACAGAACTTTGTTCCGTCTGAGTCCATTTCCAAGGAAATGGTCTGTGCTTCCCTTTAACCACTAAAGTGGGCAGGGGGAAGCATGGTAAGTGTACGGTGAGGGAGGGGCTCCCACACTGCAGCGGATCAGCGGTTGTACGGACCGCTGATCCACACACTACATTTAAGGCAGGCTTATGGCAGCGCAAGATGCCATAAAGCCCACACGACAGAGGGGATCGACAGCGGGTGTGCACTCCCCTCTGTCTGGCGTAATTACAGACCCCTGCGCACGGAAAATGTGCGGGAGTCTGAACACGGTCCCCTATAATCATCAATGTTCCTTCCAATGTTCTTGATCTTATTGCTCCTCTATTGTCTTCTTCCTCTGTATTAATAGTTGCCCAGAGGCAACCTTAACATCTTCATGTGGGCAGAATAGAAGATCATACAGCCCTTACTTTACAATCCAGATCCTGACTTAAGGTCACTTTAAGTACGATTGCGTAGCGTAGTTATGCACTACTAAGTCTAATGAGCTCCCCCGGGCACTCCCCTCGAACGCACGTAATTTAGCTGATTTACCAGTTCAAAACCCTACCTTAACTTTTCCTTGCGTATCTGCTGTCGTACGTATCGCCTTCTCGTAAGTAACTGTCTAACCCCGCCCATACTGTACAATTTAAATGCCTCCCTCCGCCCACAATGCACACTTTCATCTTGCGTAGGGATGACACACCCCTTTATACGAGTTACAATGCAGCATGTGTAAATTCGCTGTCGTACTTAAGTCTGGATCTGGTTCTAACTGCCTAACACCACCTACTCACTTATATGCATGGTGGGGGCCCTGCCCCCTTGCGGAAGCTAATTCTGCATGGAACGCAGTATCAGACGGCTGTGTTCCGATGCGGTAATATTGGTACTGCACATACACGGTTTGCCGTTTCCAATTCTTGGACCTGTACCTCCAACCCCTTGCCAGGGTCTTCCTATCTATTTGACACCATAAGGTGTCGCCAGGAGGTGGAGGTGCCAAACACTACTGACCAGAGATTTTACAGCCAGCCAATTAGATAATTGCATGGGCCAGCTGCCAAGATTTACAGGAGGCCCTTGCAGCTAATTAGCTGTAAGGGCTTCCTGTCAATCTTGGGAGCCCCTTCCTCTTCAGCTAGGATAATATGTCCCAGTAGGTGATTGGCAGCAATATAAGGACATTTTCCTACTGGGAAACTGTGCCATTTAATGGCCAACTTCTGCTGGGACCAACCATCAGTGTAGTACAGTGATTCCCAAACTGTGCGCCGCGGCTCCCAGGGGTGCCGCGACGCTCTCACCGGAGTGCCTCGGAATGTTTCTATTTCCTATTGTATCCTATTGTATTTTTGTCTTAGGGGTGCCTTGAAAAAAAAATGAAGACCCTAAGGGTGCCTCGAACTGAGAAAGTTTGGGAACCACTGGTGTAGTGTATACCCAGCTTCATGGTAAACTTTGACAAGGGAACTTTATAAGAATTGTTTTGTTATTAACTTTTTTTGGATTCTTTTATTTTTATTATATCCTTAAGACATTTTATCACTTTGTGGATATTACTTATTTGAATTATTTGCCCTGTGAGTAAATTACATGAAATAAGTCAATAAAGAAACAATAAGATCAATAACAGTTACATTTGAAGGAACATTAATGACTGAAGTGATTATAACCTTCATACTACATTTAAACTCTTGCACCTATAATTAATTATTTTTTTACTTTTTATCTCCTGTTTTTTTTGTCTTTCTCTTTTTATTGTTTTATTAGTTTAGACTCTTGTGTTTATTGTTCTGAAGAGTCTGTAGTGTTCCCAGTCAGTCCACTAATGCATTTCCTCGTGGTGACATGGTCATTTAAATGCTTCCCCCCACCCACTTTCACATAACTTTGTCCTTTCGGATTTCAAACATGCCCCTCCGCACGTATGTCCCCATGTGCGAATCACAAGTCCGTGCCTAATGAACTTACGTGCATAAATACTACATAACTTGCGTGAAAAAAGTTACCACGCATGCGCAGTTCATCCGAACCTATAAATACACACGGAACTGCATGTCAAAACGGATCTCTGAATACGGCCCGGTATCTTCATCAGAAGGAACGGCTTGAAAATGGACACACAACATACGACTGACAAGATGTTCCACATAACACGTCTAGATTCAGACTTAATAACGATAGCTAATTTATGCATGCTGCATACGTAAATCTGGCTGTGGGGATGCACTGCACATGCATGCGGCATCGTAACACTGTTCGTATGTATCTTGTATGTATCTCCGTAAGATAGAATGTGACCGTTACACTCTGACTTCTAAAATCTGATTTCCGAAAAAGGGACATCCGAAAGTGCGTTTTCGAAATGTCCCTTTTTCAAATACTTACCCATTCAGACTTTTTTAAAAAATGAATGGGTGAGTAAGCCGTTCGCTATACTTCAACCATTCACTTTCACAATTTGCGATATCCCTCTGCCGCACCTCCACCGCTGCTATCGCCGGACCTGGAACAGGTGAGTAAACTATCTGTGCGGGTTAGGGTTAGGGTCAGGCTGCAGGGGAGGGAGGGTTAGGGTCAGGCTGTGGCAGATGGAGGGTTAGGGTCAGGCTGCAAGTAAGGACCGGAGCCCCACAACTGGATGGGACATCCCTACGCAAGCCAATTATAACGCATTGTGGGAGGCAATTAAATTGTACAGTATGGGCTGGGTTAGGCACTTATGTAAGCCAGGTGGTATGTACGACTAGAGATACGCAAGGTAAAGTTAAGGCCAAGTTGTGATCACGTCAGTCAGCTAAATTAGGTGTACGTGAGGGGAGTGCCAGGGGGAGGGCATTGTACTTAGTAGTATGTAACTAAGGTTTTCTTGCGTACGTAAAACAACCTTAAGTCTGGATCAGTCCCAATATCTGTACAGTTCAGTCAGTATGAACAGACCATAAACCAAAAAAATGATGGTGATGTGACGCATTTTACTATTTTCATGTAGTGATGGTCTCCCAAGATGATAACGTTTTCCTGCGAGACCATCAGTGTGGTTCCTCTCCGCAATCCACAGCTTAATGGATGTACCCATGCTGATTCACGGGCAGTGGGTTCCCCAGTCAATACGGCTGCACCACAAGTAATTCTGCCCCTGGATGGCATTACTAATGACTAGGGAACAATATCACTGAATACTTTCACATTTGCATTTGTTACCCCAAATTACAATTAAATTAATCTGAATGAGTCACCTTTTAACATTGGAAACATAAGGTACCTACAGACACTCTGGCAAACCTACATTTTTGGGTCCCTAAGCTTGAATTGTTATGGGGGCCCCTTCGCAAACCAGCAACAATAGGGCAACATCCAACAAAGTCCAAAATCCCAAATGGCGGAGAACAGGTTGGAGTGGTGAAGTCCTTGAAACTGCCGCCGCCGTAACTCTGGATCTGGCCCAGTGACACTAACACCAACTCTTCATCTTCTGGCCAGAGCAGTAGATAGAGTATTTGCCAGCCAGCACTGATCCGGGAAGGGGGAGGTTCTGGGTACTCAGTCCTCCCCACGTATAGAGCTTATGGGTCATATTCACACCTAAGAGTAAGTTAGGTGTGACCTAACTCACTGGTGCAGTTGCTAACCCGTCCCCCTGTTTTTAGGTACCTTATCTCACTTAAGTATGCCATAGGGCTACCTTAAGTAACCGTGCGTAGTTTCCTTCTTAACAAGCAAACTACGCACAGAGAATGCCTCCTACCCCGGCTAATCTAACTCCCCTCCCACTTCTACCTTAACACTCACCGAGGTGGCATTAGGCCACCTCTTTCCTATTAAGTCTTTAAAGATCGCAAAGAGGCAATCTATGTCCCTAAATGGTATGTAGATTGTCTACAAATACGCACCTAAGAAGCCGAAGCTTCCCTCGGGGATTAAGGTCCCTGAAGCTTAAATTTTATTCGTTTCTGGGCACAGAACTAGAGCATGTTTAGTAAATATTTTTCTCTGCAGTACATAAATCATTAAAGGGAATGGAAAGTGTGGCACAGATGGTCAGTGAGTGGATGTATGGTTCATATAAATTCTGGTATTGCTATATAGTTGGTGTTTGATGCTGCAAAATCAGCCTCATTTCTCAGTAATTCAGAAATGTGTGTCAACACTTATTGCAATTAAAACATTCTGTTTAAGTTACCTATGTAGATTGAAGCATTGACAAGTGCTAAATATAAATATCTCATGTGATCATATTATATAATCAAGTTATATAATGTAAGAAAGAGAGATACAGGGACTCAAACAGACATGGGTCCAGATTTACTAAGCTACGGGTTTGGAAAAGTAGAGATGTTTCCCATAGCAACCAATCAGATTTTAGCTGATATTCTCTAGTATGTAAAAAGAAAGTGAGAGCTAGAATCTGATTGGTTGCTATAGGTAACATCTCCATTTTTCCAAAACTGTGGTTTAGTAAATCTGGCCACTGGTCAGAAAGGAGGAGGTTGCTAGACCAATTATATGATATCCGACCGTGAACATACTGGAACTAGAATGCCAGTAGCGTTTACTGATCAGCAATTTTGCTATTAGAGAGAGTGGCTACCGCATCACCTGTCTAATTGAATACTATGATGCCATGACTATGATGCCAACATGTTTGTTCAGCATTACAATAACCCCCACTCAAAACCCTCTCCCTAATTCCTAACCTGCAACATACGGAATTTCTGATTCACAATACTGGAAGCAGGAAGGTGCTCTCCTACTTGTGGATGGTGGATCCCTGCCCTGGATCCGACCTTAAATATTCCGCAATTAACTCTTTGCATGTGGAATATAGGATCGAACGCAAGGGCAAAACCCAGCGCTTATTGTACAATTTAAATGGTTAAGACCACCCACTATGCGTATTTCGCACACATGGTGGGTGCCTTCCTTTGCGGAGGCTGATTTTTGTACAGAACGCAGTATCTGGAGGTTGCGATCTGTTAAGGAAGTATAGGTACTGCTTATTAGCAGCACGTATTCAGAGTTGACTTATGTACATTGCGTATGTAAGTCAGCTCTCTTTGGGCCTGATACACAGATAAGAAGAAGATAAGTACGTGCAGATTTGCAGAAATACACAACTAAGTGGCAAGCAGGGGCGGATTGGCCATAGGAATTTTACCAGTAGGCTGGTGGCCTCTGGGGGCCACTCAGCAGTCCTTTTTAATTTGAAGAAAACTTGGATGTTGACAGTCATTGGTGATCATTAGAATGTTGTATGTATTGTGTGGTGACACTGATTCTGTATGTATTGGGTGGTGGCCACTAGGATGCTGTATGTATTGAGTGATAGTCACTAGGATGCTGCATGTATTGGGTGGTGGTCACTAGGATGCTGTATGTTTCAGGTGGTGGTCTCTAGGATGCTGTATGTATTCAGTGCTGGTCACTAGGATGCTCTATGTATTGGCTGGTAGTCACTAGGATGCTGTATGTTTTGGGTGGTCCCAATCCGGTCACGTGGGCGGAAGTGACTACCTGCATTGCACAGTGCACTATACATCTCTTTATTGTATTGTGAAATACTAGTCAGTAGATGCTGTATTTGCTTGTAACTCTTTAACTTAATACTTTTTTTTGTACTTAATTGGCGATACATAACCCCGTATCATATATACTGCACTGCTTTTATTAAGGGTCTTAATTCTGTACTAATCCAGTTTACATATTTTTTGACCCCGCCAATAGTTGATCCCACCCACATGTGGTTGCTTGCAGATTTTTTTTCAAGGACCACTTTAAGTTCCCAATCTGCCGCTGATGGCAATTGCACTTCCATGACACTCCCCTCGTTCTTACAGATCTTTACTGACTTCTGCCTCCATAGGGCTACCTTAACTCTCTGTGCTTTTCTTTGTGCTGATTTTGCTAAAGTACATGCGGACATGCAAACCCAGCTCATACTGCTCTATTTAAATGCCCCCACACCCACTTTACATGGACTTTCCTGTCCAAATCCCCATCAAGCGTAGTATCGCCAAACGGGTATATCTATGGGTCCAGCACCCCTGGCAAAGTAAGGGACTGCCCCCCCCCATTTACTCCCATCATGTGCCTCCAACCCCCCCATTTACTCCCATC
>WWET01000356.1:624541-653056 GCA_011038615.1 Limnodynastes dumerilii
GGCTATACTACCGCTTAGCCAAGTTGGCATCGGCGGGCGGCGCCCCCCTTTGACTGGCGCCCCTGGCGGGTGCCATTCTGACCAAGGGGTAGATACGCCTCTGTCGCCAAACAGGCATCTCCGTCAAGCATAGAGTCATCAAGCAGACATCAATGTCGAGCGCAGAAAAATTTTGCCATCATGACTGATCAGACGTCTCTCTCCAGTGAATCAGCATTATAGAGCTCCCATCCTTAGATGAAGTGAGTATCACATACATGACCGTAACTCGTGGGTGGTTGCCTCAGGGCTCTCCTCTTCTCTGGGCACTATAGCAGCAGCACCTATGGGGGTTATGGCATTCTATAATGAAGATTCTGACACTTCACACATACAGTTATAACCTTTAGATACAAAATAACATTTCAGGGTACTGAGTACTGAGTTTCATTATAAATTTATATTCTCTCCTATACCTTGGAATATGTCCATTTATTTTTTCTTACTTTCCAAAGTTATCGATTGTTGTTTATGTAGCTAATTTGAAAAGAAAAATATAGTGTGTGGGCAGAAAACAGTTTTGACAGTACATTATTACGCGACTTGCTTCGTGTTAGCCTAAGATACAAATTATAACTATATTCTATTATTACTATGCTCTATTGCTATATATAATTTACTAACATCTGGACAGTTTCATATACTGGCCTTGCAGCAAGAAAAAAATCTCCGTTTAATGCAGTGACAACGCATGCTTAAAAAACAAGTCTAATAATGAAGATAAGGCTGTTTTGTTTTTCTGTGCTAGATGATAAAGATAATCAGGACATTCTAAGATTTAAAGTTAATTATGGTTATTTTGGTAGGGAATTTAGTTTGTCCTGGTTGCATGTTCTAGTTATTGGGATAATTGGGATTCTGTAATAATGGGCAATACTTTAAGGTCAAAAAGAATTGGAAGCCTAATAATAACATCAATGTACTTCCATATGAAACGTAACCAGGGGTATTTTAGGAAGATATATTGATTATTTTGTTTGAATATCCATAATTACTCATTATGAGTTACCCCTATTACTTTCTTCTTTTCTTTAAATCATTTTTACAATATTAGCAAGACTCTTCTCATGCTGCACCTTTTCATTGGAATGCTTTCCCAAAACCATCAGATTATCCCCAGCATACAGATATTTAAACATTCACTCATATCACCACTCGTCATGAAATCTTATACGCCCCCCACCTAACCCTCACCCTTGCCTGCCTGTACCCCCATCCTTAACACCCCTCTTCTCCTTCACACTCAGTGTCTCCTCTCTGTCCCCACCACCAGCTTAGATTGTAAGCTCTCATGAACAGAGCTCACCATCCTCTTTCCTGACCACTTCCCATCTCAGCCTTGATTCATTAGAATCTGAGTTGTATTGGACTTCTCTGTCTTGTTTGTCATCATTGTGTCGTAACCTGTATCACCTTGTTAGTTTTTTTTGTTTATACTGTGTAATCTGTATGGCTTTTCTGATCCTTTGTGGCACCATATAAGAAAACTTTAATTGTAATAATAATAATAATAATAATAATAATAATAGACCTGATTCACGCTTAAGAATGATTTAGGTTCTTAATTATAAGCAACTAGTAGCAAAGTCCCCTGACATGCCCACGTTTTTCAGCTTCTTGACCGACTTTACAAACGCCATAGGGCTACACTATCTTTAGGTTCGTAGTTGTGTGCGTTGGGTGGCTAATTAGGAACGTTTCTGCCTAACCGCGCCCAGATTTCCTCATTTAAATACCTCCCGCCACCTAATCTTTTTATCTTCCTTCTTAACTTTTCCCGGCACGCCCTTTTATTCTTAAGTCATTACGAACCTTGAGGAAATAGGTTTGTAGTGGTGATTCAGAGCCGTCCCATGCTTAAGTCCTACGTAAATTGCATATATTAAGATACTACGCATGCGCAGTATATCCCTTCCTAAATATACGCACCTAAAAAGTAGCATTTTCTGGCCCTTGCCTCTTACTTCCAGCCCAGAGGAACAACAGCACTAAGCTGTCAGCTGCTGGCAGGTTGTCTATAGACAGCGCTCAGCATTGTCAGTTACTGGCGAGCAAGCAGGTAGATCTGATATAGTGGAATAGACTGGTTGGATGCAGAACAGACACTCTTTATCTGGAGTTCTGGTGGCATCATTGCCTACTAATGATCATGGTTTAAATTATCAAAATTCCATACATTGTAGGCTGATTGGCCATCATAATGTTCCAACATGTTGGAACTTCGTTATTTTAAAAACTTTCCTGTCCTGCCATCCCCAATGTAGTTTCTTCTGCAGTGATGTCAGGATTGCAAAGAGGAAGATCATGAAGGTCCTAACAGCACAGCAGAAAAAGCCTGCAACTGCTTTCCAGTGGATCACTGGGGACAAATAGGTCTCCTATTTTTGAATAGGATCATCCCCCTAGGATGTTGATCAAATTGAAGAACAAGGGATCAAGAACTAAACTCTTCTTCACCAGCCAACTCTCGAAACCATGCTGTCCTCCATACAGGACGATGGAGAAGTGAAGTCCAGCGCAGGAGAAATCAAAGCTACCTCCAGTGCTGGGGTTTTACTAAATGTCAGAAAGGATAAAGACTGCTCGCATGTGAAGACAATAAGTGTATCTTCATATTTCTGCTCTCATGTTGGTTGTCAAGCCCCTGCTTTTATACATTATATATAGAATGTTTTTTTTTTTCTATTTCTAAAGTCACACTATTTTCATAAAAATAAAGTAAGAAACAAGAATCAAGGTTAGGGGCTAACTGGCTCAGTTTATCCTGGGGAAGATGAGTGTCATGGCAGCCTATTAACACTGCAGATCATTAAACATTAAACATAATACATTCTTATGTCTCATTAACAAAGAAAGTCAAATAGTAAAATTTTAAGTAGAAATGAGAATTTTCGGATTTGGAAGATCTATTTTATTTTATTTTGTTTTACTCTCAATCATAGTGTATGGAATCTTATTCAGAGTTTTTAGCAATGAAAACATAAATTAAAGTAGGTAAATGCAGACATCCACCTCCAGTTGAGGCTGGAAACGTCTAACAAAAGTCATATAATCATAGATAGTGCTAGCAATATAGCCACACGAATAACAGACTGTTTGTAGTTTCTCTTTTGGTGTTAAAATTCGTCCCAGTGTAGAATCACTCTCCTTCGTTTCTCTCAAAGAAAATAAGTGAAGTGAGAGGGTATACGGGGTATGTCATACCGTCACCTCTCCCATTGATATCATTGAAAAGCTGTAAATCTCCCTTGTCTTCTATTATTTCTATATTTTCTTACCACCTCTTCTAAATTGGTTGCAATCTCCGGTTAGAAAGTGTGGCTTCCGAAAAAGGGATATTTGAAAGTTACTTTTCGAATGTCCCTTTTTACGAAGTTTACACTTTTAGAATTTTTTTTTCATGAATGGGTGAGTATGCCGTTTGGCATACTGTCCCATACACTTTTGGAAAGTACAGATCACTCCGCTGCACCTCCACCTCTGCTCGCCAGACCGAGGGAACAGGTGAGTAAAGTCTTTCTGCGGGGTTAGGGTCAGGCTGCAGGGGAGGGAGGGTTAGGGTCAGGCTGCGGGAGATGGTGAGTTAGGGTCAGGCTGAAAGTTAGGGAGGGTTAGGGTCAGGCTGCCAGGAAGGGAGGGTTAGGGTAGTGAGAGGGGAGGGTTAGGGTAAGAATTAAGGGAAGGAGTGGGGGACTTTTTTTTTTTTACATTTTTTGGAGCACCGAAAGCTTGGTGCTCCGTGGATCGATTGTAATGCCTCATCGAAGCATATGTAATCGAAATCGCAGCCAGTTCACCACTGGCTGGGAGGAATTAGAATTTTTGAAATTCAGATTTTCTATGCGGGGACCCACACCCCTTCTAAATTTCCACTTCGACCACTGGGAGAAACTATGGTGAAATATGTAAAAGGAGAAACATATTTATTACAGAAACTAGGAAATACAAAAGCAAATAAAAGCAAAACAAACAATACCTCCCCCCCATAGGGAGAAGGAGGTCAGTACTGGGAGGTAATGATGGTAACAAGCGGTGGAGTAGATAGCTCCAACTCCTGCTGGGTGCTTCTAGCTGTTGACGTGTTTCAACATAGAAATGTCTTTCTCAAGGCAATCATTGAACTTGAGTTTGTTAATTACCTTTCTAACCATTGAACTGTTGGAAGGATAAATGATAAGATAAGACATGACTGGTGAAAAAGAAAGAAGAGGCAAGCACCAACATCTAAATATACCAACAACAATTGCACATCAACAACATAAATCCTAAATCATAGACTGGCGCCAGGACCACCCTCTCAGAGGAGTCTGTGCTTTCCTTTAAACCAGCCGTGTTGCCGGTGGAATTTAAGGTTCAGTAAATACCCAGAGTTAAAGGACACAACACAAGACAATTCTTCTACTTCTTCTTCATCAACTATAGTATTTAATAAAGAATTAAGCAGAATACGTATATGATACTTAGCTTTGGCTGGTAGTTTTTGCTTGATTATGATCAACAGGTTTCCATCTCGATTATTTTCAAGCTGTAAAAGATCAGCGGGCACTTCTGCACTCAGTCAGGTCAGTCCCATAGGTCAGCAGGCACTTCTGCACTCAGTCAGATCATTCCCGTGGGTCAGGGGGCACTTTTGCATTCAGTCAGGTCAGTCCCATAGGTCAGCAGGCACTTCTGCACTCAGTCAGGGCAGTCTCGTTGGTCAGCGGGCACTTCTGCATTCAGTCAGGGCCGTCCCGTACGAAGCCAGGGAGCTGTCCTTGTGCCAAGTCTTTTATACCCTGACAACAACAGAGCCGGAACGCCGGACCTTATTAGGTTATAATCATGTTTTAAGCAAGTTAATTGTTACTACTTATCTAACTAATTTCTACATTCCACATATGCGCAGTATAAGCTAGCATGGCAGAATGACAATAATCACATACCCTCTGCTCCCACCAAGCTGCCTTATCGGCATGTCTTAGCCTTGAACATCTGGTTCTACACAGTATTAATAACACGTTCGCAAAAAAGCACATTCAAAATGTAGAACAGCAGCCATCTTAGATACACAGCCGGATTATTAATTAAACTCAGCTTTATACTGGGGCTCACAGCACACCCACTGGGCAAATTGGAGCCTTCATTAAAACCATCCCTCACTATCCTTAAAGGAATTTAAGTGAGCTACAACATAGCAATAAACTCTCTTCCCCCGCTTTACTTGCATGTGCCAGCTTTCCTGTAGCTTCGCCACCACTACAGACCAGTACAAACCATTAAAGGAGGAGGTAGGTAAAGTGGAAAAGGAAAGTGGAGAAGAATGTGCTCAACCCCTCCCCCCCTCCTCCTTCTTAAAACCTCTACTCATCTAACCCTATCCCCCATCTCACTACTTAACCTCCTTATAATTCTAATAGTCAGTCCTCATCGTTCCAACCAAGCCTCATAGAACATTGTGTTATGTCACCATTGAAAAGATAAAACCCAATAGAGTGTGTGTAAATATGCAAAGCCATCGTAACAACATGTTTTTCTTTCCTGCAAAATAAAACAGGGATAGATATTTACTATTACTTGCCAAAAGAGAAAACCCACACATAAAGCTGTTGTGTTTCATGTAAAGAATACACAAAGCGTCACATACCATCTGAGAAGCCTTAGTGTGCGCCATATGTCAAGGGTGACCTAAGCAACAGAATCCATATGTAACGGGAGAACATTGCTACGCACACAACCGGGGGCGCCTTGCATGTTGTTTTTCTTTAAAACAGATCTTTTTCTTTGGATTTACTTATAACGTAGGCTCTTGCCTCTCTGCGTTGTACTATGCTAAAACTATTAGGTCCAGATTTACTAAGCTGTGGGTTTTGAAGGAGTGGAGAGTTTGCCCATAGCAACCAATCAGATTCTAGCTGACATTCTCTAGTACGCAATAGTTAAATAAAATCTAGAATCTGATTGGTTGCTATGGGCAAACTTTCCACTCTTTCAAAACCCACAGCTTAGTAAATCTGGACCTTGGTGTTATATCCAGTATTGTGAAGGGATTTTTATTGTGACAATTAAAGCAATGTAAGGAAGCAATGAGAAAAATCCAGCTAGAAGCTATACTGCATAATTAGAATTAGAAGCAGACAGGACCTGATCTTGGCCCAGATTCAGAGTTTAAAGATAGGAGAAGAAAATTACTCCTGGGCTTAAACCATGTTGATTGCAGGAGGAGTCAAATTTCATCTGTTGTAAATAGTATTAGAGTTGAGAGGTGATGTTTCCTATCCCAAGTCTAAATAACAGTGTAATAGTAACGCCGGTCGGTGTGCAATAAGCAAAAGTAAAGTATTCTCCCTGCATTCATAGAATAAAATTAATTTGACTCCCCCTGAAATCAACATGGATTTCCCCAGGAGTAACTTTCCTCTCCCATTTTCCAACTCTGAATCTGGGGCCGGATCCAGACCTGATAACATCAGGTCACTTACGCATGCAAGGTGCTTAAGTAGCTTGATTTGGCTGGAGGGCGCTTGCACCCTCCAGATGTTAAGCTGAGGTTACAATCGTAACACTATCATAGCAAGATTTGTACGGAACTCATCTCCACTAAAGAGGGTGAGGGGAAGCGTGCAAAGTGTACAGTGTGGGAGGGGGCTCCCACACTGGGACTGCTGAGCCACACAGTGGACTTAAGGCAGGCTTATGGCAGCGTAAGCTCGAGAGAGGGGAGTGACAGGGAGCGTGCGCTCCGATCTCTCTGTCAGACGGACAGACCCCCGCACGTACAGATAGGTTGCGGGGATCTGGATCCGATACCTGGTCCCTAGAGTTTAAAATAAAAGGAAATTAGGAAATAGGTGGAAATACTTGGGCAAAACCATGTGATATTTCAAAGGGAATCAAATTATAAGCAAATTAAGCCAATTATATATCAATTAATCAAAATACTTTGCTTTTTGTTTCTTGCAGATACGAATCAACTTAATTTTAAACTGTTAATTAATTAATGAAACGTCACCTCTCAACTCCAATACTTTGTGCAATAGATTAAATGTGCTGCTCCTACAAATCAAAATGGTTAACTTTCCACCTGATCTCCTCATATTTTAAAACTCTGGGTTTGGTCCATTGTTATTAGGGCAGAGCTGAATTTAGGGGTAAGGGCGCCCCCTATACATCTCATTAATTGCCCACCTTTCCATAATAAAATAATAATAATCTAAGCACAAATAAGGAAAAAGAAAGAGTATACAGTATTTAACCTGAACATCAACAACGCTAAAGGTATGCAAAGGACTGGTTTAAAAAAA
This sequence comes from Limnodynastes dumerilii, assembly GCA_011038615.1. NCBI lineage: Eukaryota > Metazoa > Chordata > Amphibia > Anura > Limnodynastidae > Limnodynastes > Limnodynastes dumerilii. Next base: position 631,864 of record WWET01000356.1, read on the forward strand.
TAAAAAAAATAAAAAAACTCCAACTTTCATATAATTTAATTTAAAGTTTGTATTTTAATAAAAGAACATGGACCGAATCCAAACTACCCCAAAATGGGCGTTATTTTCTTGCAGGGAGCAGAGATCGCACACATTTTGCGAGTGCGAATGTGTACTCATCGCTTCCAGTACAAATCTGGATCCTTGGGCTCAAGACTTATATACTGGAAGTGTTTATGTGACGTGGCAATGTGTCGTCCAATGGCAGGACACAGCCCTTCCGTACTTTAGTGTTAGGATGGATACATGCTAATCACACAGTAAGGACGTGGTAAGCTCCTTACACCCTGTTCAGACTTCCACGCTGCTCTCCTGGAGCTGATAGGGGCCCGCCGATGCAGCAGCAGGTAATAGTGGTATCCTACCGCCAATACTTGCTGCTCAGTAGCCGGCCAGGAAGAGCTTCCCTGCGCTCTGGCCTGCTGTTAAAGCAGTTCCGCGGCACCCCGCCCCTATGTGACTTCACCAACAATGTCACATGGGGGGCGGGGCCCCACGGCTGAGTCCCAGGCCCCGCATTTTCTCACGACAGCCCTGTCCACGTCCACTGCACAGAGCTTTGAGTCCAACAGCATTGTAAAACTGGATCCAGTCCCATATTATTGGTACATGAGCATTGTCAATTAAATGCACACACAAAGCATAACCAACATTTACACATAACAGTGAACAATCCCGCTCTTGCATTTGGATTGCTAGTGGAAGGGATCATGGCGCGTATTCAGAGTACCGAACATATAACATATACGTCTGGTGTTTAGCGATTTTTACTATTGCGCATGCGTAGTAATTTTTTTACGTAATCTACGTATCTTTTTCTTACATAGATTGTGTAATTGTGGTCTGAAAGACCGCATTTACGCAATCTACGTAGGAAAAAGATACGTAGATTACGTTAAAAAATTACTACGCATGTAAAAATCGCTAAACACCGGATGTACAACTGAATACGGGCCTATATCTGCATTGTGTCTGACTGCAATTTTCTGTACTTGCATACGGATCCAGAGCTGCAGTTGTGTTCAAGCCTGGATCGTACGTTAAACCTCCCATTATTGTATTGGAGTTTGTCAGGGTTCAGTCTGTGTCCTCCTTGATATTAGTTGCTTTGGGCCTGATCCAGACCTATGCTCTCAGGCAATCTAGCGCTGATCGTAAGCGTAAAATCGCCATAAAAAACGCACTGCGCATGTGCATAGTGACAACTTCCGGTCGTACCAAAGACCTTTTCATAGCGGCGATTCGGGCGTCCGTATTGTTTGCGTATTTTCCGACGACAGTGTCCTCCTTTAGTTGCTTTGGGCCTGATCCAGACCTATGCTCTCAGGCAATCTAGCGCTGATCGTAAGCGTAAAATCGCCATAAAAAACGCACTGCGCATGTGCATAGTGACAACTTCACTTCCGACCAAAGACCTTTTCGTAGCGGCGATTCAGGCGTCCGTATTGTTTGCGTATTTTCCGATGACGGGGCGTGTTTATAGTACGAAGTTAGTACGGACGCTGGAGTTAAGGAATGTAAGCGGGGGGAGCCATTTAAATTGTACAGTATGGGCGTGCTAAGCGTCGTTTATACGCAATGAACGTACGGGTGGCCACGGGAACGTACACAAACGTTAGGGTCAGGTTTGCCGACGTACGAACACATGGAAAGTTAGGGCAGGGTTCGGCGGACGTAATGAAAGGAAGGTAAGGGGAGTGTCGTGGGAGTGAAAGTTTTTACGCTGCAGCGGTAATACGCTCCGCTCTCATGCGTAGGTCTGGATCAGGCCCTTTGTGTCTTTGTTGTCTGGGAAATAGAGTTTTCTCACAGCTACAACACCCAAAAAATATTTCAAAATGAATTTCTTTAATTTGAAATAGAACTTCAAAATTTCAAAATTTATTTCAGTTTATGAAATAGAACTTCCACCTTTATTCCTCAGTTGGTTGGCTCTGACATGACGGTTGTTATAATGTTACTCTCCTCGGCAACATATGTAACCATGGAAACAGTATTTACAGTGCAGTTAGTTGCCACAGTAATAGCTCTTTGGAATAATTGTTTTGTTGTGGAGTAACATCACTTAAGGCAGTGATGAGCAGCAGGCAACCATCTGAGTTATCACCTGTGGCCTTGAGCTCCTATAGGTTTTATGGTCAGGTTTGTTTGCTATAATTTAAATATGTTGTTTCACTTTCGCTCTGGTATGGGGCTAAACGCAGGTTTATCTTCACTTTCGCTCTGGTATGGGGCTACAGGCAGGGGTATCTTCACATTCGCTCTGGTATGGGGCTACAGGCAGGTGTATCTTCACATTCGCTCTGGTATGGGGCTACAGGCAGGTGTATCTTCACATTCGCTCTGGTATGGGGCTACAGGCAGGTGTATCTTCACATTCGCTCTGGTATGGGGCTACAGGCAGGTGTATCTTCACATTCGCTCTGGTATGGGGCTACAGGCAGGTGTATCTTCACATTCGCTCTGGTATGGGGCTACAGGCAGGTGTATCTTCACATTCGCTCTGGTATGGGGCTACAGGCAGGTGTATCTTCACATTCGCTCTGGTATGGGGCTACAGGCAGGTGTATCTTCACATTCGCTCTGGTATGGGGCTACAGGCAGGTGTATCTTCACATTCGCTCTGGTATGGGGCTACAGGCAGGTGTATCTTCACATTCGCTCTGGTATGGGGCTACAGGCAGGTGTATCTTCACATTCGCTCTGGTATGGGGCTACAGGCAGGTGTATCTTCACATTCGCTCTGGTATGGGGCTACAGGCAGGTGTATCTTCACATTCGCTCTGGTATGGGGCTACAGGCAGGTGTATCTTCACATTCGCTCTGGTATGGGGCTACAGGCAGGTGTATCTTCACATTCGCTCTGGTATGGGGCTACAGGCAGGTGTATCTTCACATTCGCTCTGGTATGGGGCTACAGGCAGGTGTATCTTCACATTCGCTCTGGTATGGGGCTACAGGCAGGTGTATCTTCACATTCGCTCTGGTATGGGGCTACAGGCAGGTGTATCTTCACATTCGCTCTGGTATGGGGCTACAGGCAGGTGTATCTTCACATTCGCTCTGGTATGGGGCTACAGGCAGGTGTATCTTCACATTCGCTCTGGCATGGTGCTAAACACAGGTGTATCTTCACATTCACTCTGGTATGGGGCTACAGGCAGGTGTATCTTCACATTCGCTCTGGCATGGTGCTAAACACAGGTGTATCTTCACATTCAGTCTGGTATGGGGCTACATGCAGGTGTATCTTCACATTCACTCTGGTATGGGGCTAAACACAGGTGTATCTTCACATTCACTCTGGTATGGGGCTACACGCAGGTGTATTTTCACATTCGCTCTGGTATGGGGCTAAACACAGGTGTATCTTTCATTGACTAAATAGATTATTTCAACCTATTATCAAGATAAGGTAATGTGTAGAACTTTGGGGGGTTAAAGAAGTACCCACATCTCTGCCAACATGCAAAACAGAATGGAGATTTGGTGGTATTTTGTCATCTGCATAGGAGCTTTTCCCTAAAAAGCATGTAAAAGACAGAATATCAGGGGTGTGGGTCATCGCTGAGAACGGCCCTTTTTTGAAAGGTTTGGAACTGGCTGGGAAATCAAAGAGGCAAAACAATCGATCCCCGGCAGACCAAAGACACTGCACTGAAAGGTGAGTATAAATCTATTTCTAACCCTTACCCTAAACATTACCCTAACCCTTCCCTAACATTGGGGTAGATCCAGAACTAAGCACGCTAGCGTGTTTATGCTAGCCGGAGACGTAAAAACGCTATTTTGTATGTAGTGCACATGCACGTGGCAAATGTTACACCACATAAATCGGAACGTGCATACCAGCGACGTATCAACAGCGTAACTACAAACGAAGGGGTGTGACATCCATACAACACCTGTAATTACGCTTCGGAGGCGGGGTGAGGCATGTAAATCATACAGTATGGGCGTGGCTTAGGCAGTTATGTACGTGAAGCCTTTACGTACGTCAGTAGTTAAGTTTTGAAAAGTTAAGGTAGGGTTTTTGCAAGCGTAAAACAGCCAAAGTATGTACAATCGAGGGGAGCGCATAGAAAATACGCCAGCGTAAACACGCTATGCATAGAAATGTAAAAGCAGCATAGGTCTTGATCTGGGCTGTTACCCTTATCCTACCTTCCCCACAGCCTAACCCTAAGACTCCCTTCCCCACGGCCTAACACTAAGACTCCTCTCCCTGTAGCCTAACCCTAAGACTCCCCTTTCAGTAGCCTAACCCTAAGACTCCCCTCCCCGCAGTCTAACCCTAAGACTCCCCTCCCTGCATCCTAACCCTAATCCAAATCCGCTACCTGCAGGTTGACCCTAACCCTCTTCTTTCATGACCCTAACCCTAATCATCCCTTCCCAGAGCCTAACCCTAAAAGTCCTGGGAGAGGTTACTTACCTCTCCAGTGGGGTATGCAGCGCACCTAGGCATGTACGTAAAGAAGTTGGCATAAAAATATGCATGCGCCGTACCATAATTTCCGTACCGGAGTGCATCTGGCCAAAACAGCATTGTAAAGGGTGATACGCGTGGGGGTGGGGGGATGATGGTAAGTGGCACAGTAAGAGCTTACATATGATTCAGTATCCCGCACGGAATGGATAAGTAAGAGATACTTAAGGTAGGGGTCCTGCATATGGATTTACTATCTGCATGTAGGAGAATAGGAGAGCAGGGGGGGTGCCCTGCTCTACTACCTTTGGACCTCTGAATCAGGGAATCCATACGATAGGCTCTGCGGCTGAAGCTACCTTATGGAAACCTTACTTATCTGTGCATCCAGCCCAATGTCACCAAAGCTCCAACATCCAGAGCAGTTGCCAGGAACGTTGTCATAGAGTATTTCTGCCAATTCATTTCCCAAAATTTCCTCCCGTCCTGGTAGTTCTGGAACATCATCAGTTGGATCGTTTGAACAAGAGGGACAATCAGACAATCATTATGTCCATACACTAACCAATGATTGGTCATTAGATATTAGCAGCTTGGTCACATTGGGGTAAAACCAGAACTACGATTCAATTACGTGTGCTAGCGTAGCGTATTTATGCTAGCGTATGCACTCCCCTTGACACTCCCTTCGCATGTACATATTTTGTCCATCTTACACTTTTCAATCCCTAGCTTAACTTTTACAAGCGTAACTCCTGATGGCCGTAATGGCTGCAATTACGCTCCTAAGCACGCCCATACTGTACGATTTAAATGCCTCGCCCCGCCTCCAAAGCATAATTACGGGTGTCGTATGGATGTCACCACCCTTCGTATGTAGTTACACTGAAGTTACGTGTCTGGCCCTTATGCTCTGAGTTAGGTGTCGTAACATCTGCCACGCGTATGCACAGTAAGTACTAATGGGCGCTTTTACGCTAACGGCTAATGTAAAATCTCTTGCGTACGTATCATTGCTTGGCCGGCTTATCCTGGATTACCACCAGAGACATAAATTCCTACAATGTTTCCCATAGTCTTAACCCTTCCACTTGCCAAATGATTTCGTTGGTTGAAGCAACCCATCAAGTATTTTCATTTGCACACAAATGTCTCTGCGGAATCAATAGAAAACCTTTTTGTTTGTGAAACAACTTGATCCATTGGGAATGTTGTAGTGGCTGATAATCAGGAAATGCACCGCTAATAGCATTAATCAATGTCAGCTGTTACACTGTGCGGATTATCAATTTTTCCACTTCAGTTATAGCAGCAATAGAATTATAACTGTTTTCAGTAGAATGGTATTTTAGAGTCGTTTTGGAAATGAGGACCCAGATTCACACCCCCGGACGTATTTCACATACGTCCGTAAATTACCGAGAATAGCTACTACGCATGCGTAATAACTATTTTGCGTAATTTATGTATCGTTTTGTTACGTATCTTGCGTATATGCGATCTTTAAGACTTTATATACACAATCTACGTAACGAAACGATACATAGATTACGTAAAATAGTTACTACGCATGCGTAGTAGCTATTCTCGGTAATTTACGGATGTATGTGAAATACGACCGGGCAGGGACGGAACTACCATTGGTGCAACAGGTTCAGCGGCCCACAGCCGTCATCACCGCACCGCTGAAGCTCCCCACCGGGTGACCAGGGATATCATCAGGACCAAAGCATATTTTTTGCACCTGGGCCCAACTCGCTAATTCCGCCTCTGCGTCCGGGATTGTGAATCTGGGCAGAATACGTTTTCTATTTACCTGACATTAATCTTTGGATAGGGCAAATAAGTAGCGTGGAGCACGTCATACAGAAGCAACCCATCAAGTATTTTCATTTGCACACAAATGTTTCTGCGGAATCAATAGAAAACCTTTTTGTTTGTGAAACAACTTGATCCATTGGGAATGTTGTAGTGGCTGATAATCAGGAAATGCACCGCTAATAGCATTAATCAATGTCAGCTGTTACACTGTGCGGATTATCAATTTTTCCACTTCAGTAATAGCAGCAATAGAATTATAACTGTTTTCAGTAGAATGGTATTTTAGAGTCATTTTGGAAATGAAGACCCAGATTCACACCCCCGGATATATTTCACATACGTCCATAAATTATAGTGAATGGCTACTACGCATCGTAATAACTATTTTACGTAATCTACGTATCGTTTTGTTACATATATTGCGTATATGCGATCTTTAATACTGTATATATACAATCTACGTAACGAAACGATACATAGATTACGTAAAATAGTTACTATGCATGCGTAGTAGCTATACTCGGTAATTTACGGACGTATGTGAAATACGACCGGGCAGGGGCAGAACTACCATTGGTGCAACAGGTTCAGCGGCCCACAGCCGTCATCACCGCACCGCTGAAGCTCCCCACCGGGTGACCAGGGATATCATCACCTGGGCCCACAACTCACTAGTTCCGCCTCTGCGTCCGGGATTGTGAATTTGGGCAGAATACCTTTTCTATTTACTTGACATTAATCTTTGGATAGGACAAATGAGTAGCGTGGAGCAGATAATACAACAGTTCAAAAAAAAAAACATTAAAAATGAGATTGAAGAAAATACCCTACTTAGAACTTTTTTAACCTGGCAATATCCCAATTTTACCAATACTGCCCAATTGCAAAATAAAAACCATAAATATCTTTTTTTGCAATACAGATGTATTTCTCGTCATCTATTTTGATTGAATATGGTTTGTCAGTTATCAATATTTGATTTGTAAAGATGAAAGAAAGTGTCTGTGACACTCCAAGGTCTGCTAAGACAGTATCGGATGTAGCATTATAGACTGGATCCAGACTTACGTAAAAGGGTCACGTGCCGCTGTTTGAAAAGCAGAAAGCCGTCCCTTGACGAAACCTGGATCCTGGACGGAACGCTTTCTGATGGCGGGGCTGGACAGGGAGACATGTATACCTGAGGTGTGTTTGGTGGGAGGGGGGTATGCTGATCATACAGTAAGGGCTGGGTTTAGCCCTTACATACAATACTAACTTCTGCACTGTCCCCGTTTTATGTGGGGACCGTGCGGTAAAGTTAAGGTATCGTATCGGCGAGCTCTCGGAGATTAATTGTGTGTGAGGGGGGTGGCCTCCTCTCACATGTACGTGACTTTAGGTTCTGATGGCTGATCACTGGAGATCCGGATCCGGTCCACCAATATAACTAGATCACAAACAAATCACAAATGCCCTTGAAAAACGTGGCGCAGGCTGCATGAGACCCAGGATCGCGCATAACGTGTCATTTGAATTGCAGGCATATCCGCCACGTAGGGTACGAGTACACAGCAGTTAAGCTGTAAGCAGATACGTTCCCTAATACACAGCACAAGGGCCGTGTAATATACTGTATGAAGATGGTAAAAGCTTATAAATACAGAAATCAGATCAGATGATTTAGGAAGAGAGGAAATGAAAGAATGGATTGTTTTATAATTAAATATAATTTTAAAAAAATACTAGTTTTTTTAACTGTATATTTTTCATAATTGATAGTAACATTAAACATCAGCAGCGATTTCATGATTATATATATGATTTTCCAGGTTGAAATGTAAAGAAAGGTGTCTGTAATTGGCTTTATATTGTGACTAAAGCTGGCCATACACTAGTATGATTATCGGTCCCAGAAGGGGGTGGGACGATAAACGGGACGATTTCCCGCTAGGGAAATGTCCCATTATCGGCACCATACACCTCCTCTGCTGGGACCGATAATCTTAGCAGAAGAGGGGAAGAGGAGAGCGCTCTCTATATTGCTGCTGCTGTATATCTATGTACTGCTCTGACAGCTTTGAAGGTATACTTTACAGCTGTCAGAACAGCATAGTACATAGATATACAGTAACACAGAAAAGAAGCAGCCGAAGCCTCGCTTCACACAGCGCGGTTTTGGCTGATCCCTGTCTGTGCTACTCCCTGCAATAGCCGCTGCTGCATATCTATGTACTATGCTGCTCTAACAGCTATAAAGTATATAGATGTCAGAGCAGCTTTGTACATAGATATAAAGCAGCAGCAGCTCTGAAGAATAGGGAGCCATTCAGCTTGCTGATTGTCTCCCTTAAAATATCGCAAGCTTTCTCATGATTTAAATTAAACATGCTGAAAGATCAAATAATTGCACCAGAGTGTTTCTAGCGCATTTATTTGATTTTTCAAAAATTGATCTGGACCATACACTAAAGCAAATAATCGTACAGAGCGTTTCTGGTGCGTTTATTTGGCATTTCAAAAATTGATCTGTACCATACACTAGAGCGATTATTTGCCCAATTACTCGATAATTGGGTGATCGGGCCGATAATTGTAACATGTGTTTCTCCATTATACATTGGAGTTAGTGTTGCGTTTTCCATGAAGCATACTGTATGTGTCATGTGTCTTTGTGTGCAACTGCTATGTGGGGGAACTATTTTAGGGGCATGTAGTTACCGCTGCGGCAATCTCTATCACTGCTGCATCAGTGCAGTGCCTCTAAATCTGATCCTGATTGGAAAACCACAGTTCCATTGTTGTTACGGTTATAGAATTTAATTGCAACGTATTTAGTATACTTTACGGAAATGCTATCTTCACTATGATTCCTGACAATGACTGATGAGCTTTGGAAAATATTCTCTGCACAGTGTTGTATATAAAAATAAATTAGAGCAATAAGAATTAACATTCAAAATTGGAGTATTTGCAAAGTAATGACGTCACAGGACTACATAGAAAATCCCAGGACAGAGTATTCTGGACAGGCTGGATGTATTCTGTAGGTTGCAAAAATAGTCCTCAGATTACATCATGTCAGCCTCCTCTATTTATCACCTTCTATAGTCTGCCACACATGCATGGCAGGCCCAACTGCTGGGGAATGTTGAATTGGACTTAAGAAATCATTAAAACTTTGTTTACTTATCATTTAGCAGATGCTGGCTTCCTGAAGAGATCAGACAATGGAGCTGACCCATTTAATGTCCTTCAGCAAGTGTGTGAATTAAATGGGTGGCGTTAGGTCCATTGTCTGATCTCTGCTGGAAGTCGGCAGCTGCTAAATGGTAATTAAACAAAGTTTTAATGACATACTAATTGGCTACAATCTAGCTTCCTCACCATGTGCTGGATCCAGACTTAAATAAGTGCTTGAAATTAGTTACTACTGGGCTAAACCATGTTGATTGCAGGGGGAGTCAAGTTAATTGTATTCTTTGCATGCAGGGATATATCTTTTAATTGCTTACTGCACACAGATACTGACCAGCTTTACTATAACACTGTTATTTAGACTTGGGAAAGGAAACATCACCTCTCAACTCTAATAGTGTTTGCAACAGATGAAATATGACTCCCTTGCAATCAACATGGTTTAGCTCAGGAGTAACTCATTTCAAGCACTTACTTAAGTCTGGATACAGCCCCATGTCGTGAAAGAAGTACCATAGCAGAGAAAGCTGTATCTGGTCCCAACTGTAACTGTATTCACCAAAGATGACAGTGGATGGTTTTTACATTAACACAAACATTCCAACTTTATTATTCTTCCCTCCGGGAGATCACAAAAAGGTATAATGACAACAGGCTGCAGGGGTTAAAAGTGTGAATGGCATCATCAAGTCTGGCTCCAGTCTCTTTGCAATGCTGCATTTCACCCCTGCTTCGTATTTGCTGTAAATAACAGTATTGAACGTTGAGGTCAGGGATTGATGACTGTGGGCCAGCTTCAAGAGAGTAGACATGGGGACACCGTAGTCTCCTGGTCATTCCAGAAGAGTTATGAAGATGCATTAACATGTTACACGCATAAGGTCACTTGTTGGTAAATCAGGTAATTTAGGTTATATGCTTAATGCATAACTCCTATTTGTCCCAATGTAATCAGAGCAGTCTTGATTTTCAGGGGTCTCCCCCCTCCACCCGTCTGGGACACATTTGTGTGGCCCGGCCACCTGTGACATCATCTGCAATGTCACATGGCACAGACCTGCGTTAACAGCTTGACCCACTAATAATGGCGTTAGTTCCAGCTGCGCCCTCTGATGGCGGCCCTGGATGTTCGCATGGTGGGTCATCACGCCCCCTGTTGGAAAGGCTTACAGTACGGAATCCAGTTTAGTTTGCAGTACGTTCTGTTACATAACCGTCACGGAACGCATGTTTTCTGTCACTCTGGATCCGGGAGCCTATTTCTTCAGGAGTGCGAGCCGTAAACCAAAAACCTCATAAAAAATATTTTATCTTTCCTAAGAGTCGACTTCATATATTTGCTTGCCAGTTTCTGATATTGGCATGGTAAGTGGTAGTTAACTACTGCAGAGAAAATGCATTCGTTTAGCTTCATTAAAGAGAGATATGTTTATTTTAGGCACCATTCATCAAGGGCATTCAGTTGATTATTTGATGCAGGTAGAAACATCAACTTTAATTACGCTTAGCTAAATGAAGTGTCTCACTCAACTGCAGTGGTGGAATATTGGTTAAAGGCATGGGATTTTATTATTGTGACAGTAAAATTTTGACCATTGGGTAAATATACAGTATGTACACAAGTATAAGCACTAGAGGCCAGATCCTAACCCATGGGCGCCTGAGGTCAGCATGGCCGGCATCGTAGCGGGGAGCGCATGTGCCGAGCACTCCCTGCTGTCGGTAGGAAATCTGGACACTTAAGTGTCCAGATTCCTACCTTAACTTTTACGATCATGTATGGCCGAACATGGTGCTCCGACAGGTAAGTGCAAAACACTACCCCAACCCTTTCCCTAATTCTAACCCTAACCCTCCCTTCCCTGCAGCCTGACCCTAACCCTCCCATCTCCCTAGCCTGACCCCAACCCTCCCTTCCTAAGAGCCTAACCTTAACCCCACCTAACATTAAAAGCCCCCGGAGAGGTTACTTACCTCTCTGGAGCTGTCAGCAGCGGGTGCGTCGGGCTCTGAGAAAATGAATGAGTGAGTATGCCGATCGGCACACTCACCCATTCATAAAAAAAAATTCTAAAATGGCTGCCTATTCGACATAGAGACATCCGAAAAGGAACTTTTGGCTGTCTCTCTTTCTAAAAGCAAGCCATCGGTTCGGGGACTGCAACTGTTTCTCAACTGCATCCCTTTCTGATTCAGCCGCGATTGCTCCTAATTTCGGAGCTTGCGCAGTCAAAAATCGCGCAGAGAAACGTCACGTCAGCTGGCATACGCTCACCTCTGTCTCGAGGCCACAGATACTTAGAGAAACAGCTTCCTCATCTGTCATATGTACGCTGCCTCATTTCACATTTGTAAATTACCGACTGAGTTCCAAGTCAATTACCTGAAATGTGTTCAGATTTGTTTTGTCAGCTAAACGTTTGATGTTGATAGAATTTGTAAAAAAAAAAAAATCAAAACAAAATAAATCTTAAAAATCCTTTTGAGCGCCTTTTTAATAAAAAAAAAAATATTACCACGCTCCAATAAACCCGTTCACATTAAATTAGCAGCTGTCAATATACTATTATTTTGTACCACTATATTATAAAGAAATCGTGTTTAATAGAGAGTGACTTTATGCCATTTTTTCATCAAAAATGTACCTGCTGTTTATTGAGTGGTAGAAGTAGTCACAGGCATAGCAAGGGTTCCAGCAAACATCGCTACAACATACAATATATAATAATACATAATTTCCAGTATGTGTACTCAATGTATGGGACATACATAACTACTGTAAGAGCTGACACGATGATACTGTGTGATACTGTATATTGTTTGATATAAAGCTTCAGACCTGTTTTGTTCCTTGAATTTACACAGGTCATTATTTGTCCTGGCTGCAACTTTTCAATTCATAATGGCTGCTGCATATTTATAAAAGGAGGAATTGTCTTACCAAAGACGTTCTGAGTACACATATTGCAACACAGGTTAGGGAATCATCTACAAGAGGTGTACTGACTGATGCTGGAAATGTGAGCTTATCTCTATAGAACTATGGTCATGATTCACAGATAAGAATTGCGGGCAGATATGCACCTAACTCACTCTTCCAACCCCCAGCCAACTTATGAGTGCCATAGGGCTACCTTATCTCTCCATGCAATATCCGCATTGACATTGCCTCGCCCCCCTGCCCTCCCTGGCTAATCTATATCCCTCCCCCATAGGCGTGTCTATAATGGGTGCAGGGTGTGCAGTGCACACGGGCCCCTCAGAACAGGGGGCCCTGTGGCATGCATTCTGCACCCAGGGTTGGCAGGGGAAGGGGGGGCCATTCGGCATCTATTTCTTCCCTCTAAGATCCATCGGAGGGAAGAAATAGATGCCGATTGAGCCCCCCTTCTCCTGCGGTGTGACTGTCCCCATTCGCATGCCAAAAAGGGGACGGGGCTTACAGCGCCGTTAGACTCCGCCTCTTTTGAGGTACGCGAATCGGGATAGTCCTGTCTCAGGTAAGGGGGTGGGGGGCCCATGAACAAATCCTGCACAGGGGCCCCCTCGCTTCTTAAAACGCCCCTGCCCTCCCCACTCCCACTTCTTCCTAAGAATGCCCCGATGCGGCATAATGTCGCATAATTACTTTCAACGTAAATTACTGCGTGCGGTCTTTAAAGACTGCATGGATGCTATCTACATACCAACCTGCTAAGTAAACAGCGTAAATTACCTACTTCTCATGCGCAGTAGGTCATTTCAGCCAAATACGCACTTACGAAGCAGAAGCTTCTTAAGTGTGAATCAGGCCCTATTTTGTTATCTGCCACTATGTATGCGCTTAGACAGTGTTATATTTTGTTATCTGCCACTATGTATGCGCTTAGACAGTGTTATATTTTGTTATCTGCCACTATGTATGCGCTTAGACAGTGTTATATTTTGTTATCTGCCACTATGTATGCGCTTAGACAGTGTTATATTTTGTTATCTGCCACTATGTATGCGCTTAGACAGTGTTATATTTTGTTATCTGCCACTATGTATGCGCTTAGACAGTGTTATATTTTGTTATCTGCCACTATGTATGCGCTTAGACAGTGTTATATTTTGTTATCTGCCACTATGTATGCGCTTAGACAGTGTTATATTTTGTTATCTGCCACTATGTATGCGCTTAGACAGTGTTATATTTTGTTATCTGCCACTATGTATGCGCTTAGACAGTGTTATATTTTGTTATCTGCCACTATGTATGCGCTTAGACAGTGTTATATTTTGTTATCTGCCACTATGTATGCGCTTAGACAGTGTTATATTTTGTTATCTGCCACTATGTATGCGCTTAGACAGTGTTATATTTTGTTATCTGCCACTATGTATGCGCTTAGACAGTGTTATATTTTGTTATCTGCCACTATGTATGCGCTTAGACAGTGTTATATTTTGTTATCTGCCACTATGTATGCGCTTAGACAGTGTTATATTTTGTTATCTGCCACTATGTATGCGCTTAGACAGTGTTATATTTTGTTATCTGCCACTATGTATGCGCTTAGACAGTGTTATATTTTGTTATCTGCCACTATGTATGCGCTTAGACAGTGTTATATTTTGTTATCTGCCACTATGTATGCGCTTAGACAGTGTTATATTTTGTTATCTGCCACTATGTATGCGCTTAGACAGTGTTATATTTTGTTATCTGCCACTATGTATGCGCTTAGACAGTGTTATATTTTGTTATCTGCCACTATGTATGCGCTTAGACAGTGTTATATTTTGTTATCTGCCACTATGTATGCGCTTAGACAGTGTTATATTTTGTTATCTGCCACTATGTATGCGCTTAGACAGTGTTATATTTTGTTATCTGCCACTATGTATGCGCTTAGACAGTGTTATATTTTGTTATCTGCCACTATGTATGCGCTTAGACAGTGTTATATTTTGTTATCTGCCACTATGTATGCGCTTAGACAGTGTTATATTTTGTTATCTGCCACTATGTATGCGCTTAGACAGTGTTATATTTTGTTATCTGCCACTATGTATGCGCTTAGACAGTGTTATATTTTGTTATCTGCCACTATGTATGCGCTTAGACAGTGTTATATTTTGTTATCTGCCACTATGTATGCGCTTAGACAGTGTTATATTTTGTTATCTGCCACTATGTATGCGCTTAGACAGTGTTATATTTTGTTATCTGCCACTATGTATGCGCTTAGACAGTGTTATATTTTGTTATCTGCCACTATGTATGCGCTTAGACAGTGTTATATTTTGTTATCTGCCACTATGTATGCGCTTAGACAGTGTTATATTTTGTTATCTGCCACTATGTATGCGCTTAGACAGTGTTATATTTTGTTATCTGCCACTATGTATGCGCTTAGACAGTGTTATATTTTGTTATCTGCCACTATGTATGCGCTTAGACAGTGTTATATTTTGTTATCTGCCACTATGTATGCGCTTAGACAGTGTTATATTTTGTTATCTGCCACTATGTATGCGCTTAGACAGTGTTATATTTTGTTATCTGCCACTATGTATGCGCTTAGACAGTGTTATATTTTGTTATCTGCCACTATGTATGCGCTTAGACAGTGTTATATTTTGTTATCTGCCACTATGTATGCGCTTAGACAGTGTTATATTTTGTTATCTGCCACTATGTATGCGCTTAGACAGTGTTATATTTTGTTATCTGCCACTATGTATGCGCTTAGACAGTGTTATATTTTGTTATCTGCCACTATGTATGCGCTTAGACAGTGTTATATTTTGTTATCTGCCACTATGTATGCGCTTAGACAGTGTTATATTTTGTTATCTGCCACTATGTATGCGCTTAGACAGTGTTATATTTTGTTATCTGCCACTATGTATGCGCTTAGACAGTGTTATATTTTGTTATCTGCCACTATGTATGCGCTTAGACAGTGTTATATTTTGTTATCTGCCACTATGTATGCGCTTAGACAGTGTTATATTTTGTTATCTGCCACTATGTATGCGCTTAGACAGTGTTATATTTTGTTATCTGCCACTATGTATGCGCTTAGACAGTGTTATATTTTGTTATCTGCCACTATGTATGCGCTTAGACAGTGTTATATTTTGTTATCTGCCACTATGTATGCGCTTAGACAGTGTTATATTTTGTTATCTGCCACTATGTATGCGCTTAGACAGTGTTATATTTTGTTATCTGCCACTATGTATGCGCTTAGACAGTGTTATATTTTGTTATCTGCCACTATGTATGCGCTTAGACAGTGTTATATTTTGTTATCTGCCACTATGTATGCGCTTAGACAGTGTTATATTTTGTTATCTGCCACTATGTATGCGCTTAGACAGTGTTATATTTTGTTATCTGCCACTATGTATGCGCTTAGACAGTGTTATATTTTGTTATCTGCCACTATGTATGCGCTTAGACAGTGTTATATTTTGTTATCTGCCACTATGTATGCGCTTAGACAGTGTTATATTTTGTTATCTGCCACTATGTATGCGCTTAGACAGTGTTATATTTTGTTATCTGCCACTATGTATGCGCTTAGACAGTGTTATATTTTGTTATCTGCCACTATGTATGCGCTTAGACAGTGTTATATTTTGTTATCTGCCACTATGTATGCGCTTAGACAGTGTTATATTTTGTTATCTGCCACTATGTATGCGCTTAGACAGTGTTATATTTTGTTATCTGCCACTATGTATGCGCTTAGACAGTGTTATATTTTGTTATCTGCCACTATGTATGCGCTTAGACAGTGTTATATTTTGTTATCTGCCACTATGTATGCGCTTAGACAGTGTTATATTTTGTTATCTGCCACTATGTATGCGCTTAGACAGTGTTATATTTTGTTATCTGCCACTATGTATGCGCTTAGACAGTGTTATATTTTGTTATCTGCCACTATGTATGCGCTTAGACAGTGTTATATTTTGTTATCTGCCACTATGTATGCGCTTAGACAGTGTTATATTTTGTTATCTGCCACTATGTATGCGCTTAGACAGTGTTATATTTTGTTATCTGCCACTATGTATGCGCTTAGACAGTGTTATATTTTGTTATCTGCCACTATGTATGCGCTTAGACAGTGTTATATTTTGTTATCTGCCACTATGTATGCGCTTAGACAGTGTTATATTTTGTTATCTGCCACTATGTATGCGCTTAGACAGTGTTATATTTTGTTATCTGCCACTATGTATGCGCTTAGACAGTGTTATATTTTGTTATCTGCCACTATGTATGCGCTTAGACAGTGTTATATTTTGTTATCTGCCACTATGTATGCGCTTAGACAGTTGAGTTATATTAAATTTGTCGGAAACAGGTGCAAGACTCGCTGCGAGGTGCACTGAACAATAACGCTCACAATGAGCGTTATAATAAATGGACCCCAATGTGTGATCTTGGGCCGTATTCACAGATCCGTTTTCGCGTGGAGTTGCATGCGTATTTTTAGGTACGTTTTAGCTGCGCATGCGTAGTAACTTTACTAGCGTAAGTTACGCTGAATATACGCATGTATGTGCTTCAGGCACGGACATGTGAATCGCACTTGGGGACATACGTATGAAGGGGCGGGGTTAAAATACGTACCTGAAAAGTTACGTGAAAGAGGGTGGGGAGGCATTTAAATGAACCTTTGAGGGCGCAGTTAGATTGAATTGCACGTACAGCATACATATACGCACGTATGTACACACGTAAAGTTAGAGTTGCTCTATGGAGGCGTAAGTCTACGACTGCACGACCGTGAGAGGGAAGTGTCATGGGTGCTGGTGGGTGTTGGATCTCTACCTGTGTGCGTATAATTGAGGACTTTGGAAAAAACGGATCTCTGAATCCGGTCCTTTATCCCTTAACTTAAGTAAATATTGTCCATTTGTGTAATAATGTGTGTTGTGCATTACTAAAACAAATGTGTGTTGCCTGTAATGTAACTAATTATTTGTGTCCTTATTCCAAAGAAAAATGTGTGTGTAATATCTCATAAGTAAGGCCATGCACTGGTTAATAATGTTAGCCCAGTTCTTGTTTTTTTTTTTTTAAATGATTTTTCATATATATTTCAATAATTGTGTCCATTTTCTTGATAACAAAAGACATTGAAATCCTGTAAAAAATGGTTTGTACCTTAATTTTTACCTTTAGTCTCTTTTCATACTTTAGTCGGTGTTGATTAGAGAGATGAGAAGTGCAGTTTCTTCATTCTCTTGCTGGAAGCATCTTCTTCCGTCTTGATCCCGCGAGACGGTCCATTCTAATGACGGCCCCTCGGCAAATGACTATGGAAGAATTGATCCCCTATTTATACCCTTTGATGGAACGTTCCATCAAAGGTTATAAGTAGTGGACCAATTCTTCCACTGTCATTTGCCGAAGGGCCGTCATCAGAATGGACCGTCTCAATGATTAAACTCTATATGAAAATTATAGTAAATCGAAAATCACACCTACCTCTATTTTCTCGCCGTTGTTCAAGGTGAAGTTGACTGATATTTTATTATAGTAAATACAGCGATTTGTATTTATGCCGCTAAGCACACCCATACTGTACGATTTAAATGCAAACCCCCACCTACATTGCATAATTTAAGTGTACTTTCGGCTAACGTAAAATTGGCATGTCCCCTCGAACGATTTTCCGCTACTGTTTCGTGAAAGGCCCTTACGCTCAGAGTTACGTTACTTTACGTAGCGTATCATCTGTTGTGCGCATACTCAGTACTCCGCCAGGCGTGAATACGCACGGAAACGTTGTTCAGGATCTGCCCCATTATTACATAAACGGACAACATTTACTTAAGTTAAAGCATAAAATCACACATTATATTTGAATGAATTACATTTTGTAGATATGTTTAGTACTTAATTGTTTTTTTTTTTTATTAATGTTTGTTGCGGCAAACATTATGCATGGCGCTGCTTTCCATTAACTCTTGGCATGCTGCACTATGCATTGTATAGTTTAACATTGCTGGCCATGTTAGTCTATTTGTTATGGTCCATTATCTACGGTGACTTTATCATACGCTATGGCGATTTTTACACTAAAAGTTGCTAAATTGACGGACATTGCTATAGTAGCAAAATCGCACCATAGTAAATATTCAAACTCCATCGATTTTTAGTATACCAGGAAGAACGATGCGGCTAAGGGTGATCATACTGAATATTGATTTGATTCAAATTTCTCTTGTGGTCGTGCACTTTGTTAAATGATAAGAATAAACTATTAATACTTCTATTATTGAAAGCATTTTTACTTTGTAGCATATTTCCAACACCTGCCTAAAAATTTTGCACACTACTGTAGATCAATGGCTCGATGTCCCCAGAGGATACCTGATAACCCTGATAATGTCACAGACTTTTGAACCAGTTTAATAATTTTTTCACTTTAATTGCAGTTGGTGCCCATTTATTTTTGTTGCAAATAAAGAATTTTGGTGTTTTAAAAATAATTAATTAATAATTCATAGAGATATAGCGCATAGGGTATGGCAGGTTACAATATGACATTTATATAAATGACGTTTAGTATTTAAGCTTTGGTAATTAAAAGACTTTTATGAAATGTTCAAGACATTTTAAAATATCAACTACCAGACACAGGAGCTTTCATCTGGAAACCTGTTACCATGGGGCTCCTGCAATCACAGATACAGTAATAGGCTAATTGTTGCCATATAAACTGTAGCAATCTTTTAGGGCCTAAGGGTCCCATGTGGATGGTGTTTATTTTAAAGTTCAGCACTGAGCAATCGCAGTGGAAAATCCAGCACAGCTTAATAAACATGCAGAAATTGAGAAAAACACTGGATCTAGCTCATACATAGGTGGTGTGTCTTGTGCATAGCTGAGGAGGGGTGTCTTGCGCACAGCTGAGGAGGCGTGTCTTGTGCACAGCTGAGGAGGGGTGTCTTGTGCTTTGCCAGAGGAGGTGTGTCTTGTGCTTAGCCAGAGAGGGTATGTCTTGTGCATAGTCGGTGGAGGTGTGTCTTGTGCGCAGTCTGTGGAGGTGTGTCTTGTTCTCAACCAGAGAAGGTGTGTCTTGTGAAGAGCCTGTGGAGGTTTGTCTTGTGCTCAGCCAGAGATTACTCAGCAATCCGCTAACAGAACTAAGCTGCCAGACAGAGATCCGACAGCAGTCTCATACCCTCCAACATGACCCATTCCATTAGGCACAAAATACTCTGCTCCTCAGTTTTCAACTATCAGTTACTATGGTAACTGCCTTTGTTGAAGAGATGAACATTTTTTTTTTTTTAAATATTAATTCATTCATTTGAACCAGGTGAGTGACAGTTGGAAACTCAGGAGCAGATTGTACCTAATGGAATGGGACATGTTGGAGGGTCTGCAGTCTCAGCAAATATGATCATAACATGTGTTTCTGCTATCATAAATCACCTATTATATTGTTATAAATAAACATTAACAGGAACCATGTTATGGAAATTCTAGCAGACACGTTAGTTATTTTACTATAATTATTTGATATATACATACAGAACTTGAAACTAAGTAGGCAATGCTAACATTAAGCTCCTATACACAGGTTACATACTTTTTTACAAACTAGGGAACGATCAATCTTTACTGAGATGTTTCTTGCCTCCAAGTTATTTTTAATCCAATAGAACAACATTTATCTCCTCCTTGTTTAGCATTCTGGACACAGCGAAGGACGAGATTCAGCAGAATATTTTCACCATACAGCCTAAGGAGACTCCAGATATTCAGTTTATTGGCAAGTCACTGAAACTTCTCATTTCCTTGCTAAATACTCTTAAACATATAGCTTCTTACATATAGTCACACACTTATTTTATAGCCATTTTACACTTTATCCAGCTTCATATTCATTGGTTATTAATATTCCTCATTATTTCTCTTTCTATTGCTTTGAGCAACACTAAAAAAATCAACCACAAATCTTTCATTAAAGTTGGATTATGGGTACATATCGTTTCGATTATGTATTGAATAAGGATAAGCAATCACCCTATCTCCGCTGATTAACAAAAAGGATATTGGACCAGATCCAGAGTTATGTATGTCAGTCATTTAGACATTCAGGATGCGAAATATACTACAATTACGCATCATAAGCATTTTTAACAGCCCAGTGATACCACCTCCCATACATACTGCATGTACACGGGGTAGACAAAGGGAGGAAATTAGATTGTACAGTAAGGGCTTGATTAAGCCATTACATACAATCCTCCATTACGCAACAGTGCATAAAAATTAAGGTAGGGGCCAGGGTACAGAAGTTTCCATACATACAAGGAGGGTGCAGTACACTCGTAGGTACAGAATATAGGATCGCACTTAGTCAGAGGCGGAACTAGTCAGTCATAGGCCCAGGTGCAAATATATGCTTTGGGCCCCCCCCTGCCAATGCGGGGCCAGGGAAGTTTCCATACATACAAGGAGGGTGCAGTACACTCGTAGGTACAGAATATAGGATCGCACTTAGTCAGAGGCGGAACTAAACTAGTCGACTTACGAGTGCTGTGAAAAACTATTTTTTTGTGGCTAAATATGCATTGCCTTTTTCCCCCTAAAGGTACCACTAAGCATCAATTGGTAATAATGAGGGTAATAATTAAAAGAAAATAAATATTCTTGACAAAACAATACTTGGGTACCTTTAGCACAGAGGTCTCTCCAATTGCAGGTTTAATATCAGAGAGGGG
>WWET01000356.1:697325-726627 GCA_011038615.1 Limnodynastes dumerilii
TTTTCGGGTGATAATGGGTGTTTTAACACTAAAACGCTCATTATCACCTGAAAATAAACATTTTAAAAGTTACTAAAGTGCATTCGCCATGGAAATCTGCTGTTTCCATGGCGATGCACAAACACTTCATAAGGCTTCGGCGGCCCGTTGATCTTAACGGGTGCCAAAGCAGTATTTCCAGTTACTATCCCTCACTGCCGAAATTCTGATTCGGCAGTGAAGGAAAAAATAACGCCATCTGAGGATGGCGTTATTGACTTCATGCCAGCAATCTCCCCATATTCCCCCCTTTTCCTCCCCCTAATAGCCGTTATTAGGGGGAGGAAAAGCGGGGTATGTGTGGGGAGACCGCTGGTATCAAGGAGGATGCGGTCATTATAAATAAAAAAAATGTAAAAAAAAATTAGTTTTTTTTTAAACAAAAAAAATAAAAAACAACATTAAAACATTAAAATAATATTAAAAAAAATACAAAACTCACCTGTCCGGGAGACGCGTCCGACTTAGAAGACTCTGGCCCCGATATGAAGACCCTGCGCATGCTCAGTGGGTTTTCATATTTGGGCTGAAATTTTCTAAGTGCCGCTGTGCAGGCACTTCATTTAATATAAAGTTCCTGAGCTGCGGGCAGAGCACTTCGAGGGACCTCGGCGGAGGGGTGAGTATTGATGTAAATTTTAAAGGAGAAGCTGCCAGGCTCGCTGCGAACACAGGCCAGCCTGGAGCAGCTTCCCTTCGGGGGAAATTTTATTATTTGTAAATATAGCCCATTATATCATTCCTCACAACTGTCCCATCTAAATGTATGTCCGAATGTGTCCAATTGTGGGTGTAACTGGACGGGGTTTGGGTGGATCTCTTAATGTTTGGAGCTATGTTACATTAAACTGGAGGACGATCCAGAGTTTATAGAGAATAAGGGCAAATAGGACCAGATTTACAAGTAATAATGACTTAGATGCGGCCGTACCCGCTCCTAACTCACCCGTCCTGCCCCTCAACCCGCCCCCGTTTTTAGGAACCTTATGGCACTTAAGAGTGCCATAGTGTTTCCTTAAGTAACCGTGTATAGTTTCCTTCTTAGAAAGCCTCCCCCTGCCCTCCCCGGCTAACCTAAATCCCTCCCATTTCTACATAAGTCCACCCACGAGGTGGCATTACTCCTCCTCCTTCTGCCTAAACTACTCTGTGCGGTCTTTAAAAACTGCAGAATCAATCTGTGTACCTAAATGGTACATAGATTGCATAAATGAGCTACTACGCATGTATAGTAGCTCATTTCTCAATTCTACGCACTTAAGAAGCACAAGCTTCTTACGTGTGAATGCGCCCCATAATGTGCTCAACAAGAGGTGATGTTTCCTATCTCAATTGCATATGCAGTATTTTAGTTCTTTAGCAAAAAAAATAGATATTTTACCTGCTTAAAGAAAAGGAAATTAATTTGCACCTTTCACAATGCACACGTAAAACAGGCGTAAACCATTGCAAAACTATTTCCTGTGATTTTAATGTCTTTTTTATTTAAAATATTGTTTCAGACCACAAAATGGCTTCCATACACACTAGAGGTCATTTGGAAATGTCATCATGGTTGACGGTCAGAGCAAAAACGTTCTCAGATCTTAGCACAGTTTTCAACGTTATAGGAGAAAAAATTGTTATATTTGTAAAAAAAATGATTATATCATGGTTCTTTTATATTTCAGAACAGCAACGTGTTTCTTAGCGGCATAGCAATTTATATGTGCCCTTCATTTAAAACAGACACTTAAGCGAAAAAATTTACCCCAATGACTTTATCCAACTTCATAAATATACTTTTAACTTTTGTACTTAGTGGTGGATCAAAAAGGCGCCAGTTTACAGTGTTCTCAATTGAGTCTCTTAGATTCTGTATGTGGATGAATTGCAGCGTGCTCACAAAGAGAAAAACAGTAATAAACAAAGAAAAATAATAATATATAGTGTAGTATATTTGATAAAAGCAAATATCTATTAGTGTTGGAAATAAAATAAAATAGTAATAGTAAACCCAGAAGTGCTCTAGATATAATATGGGGACACCACTGTGTGGTAAATTATACTTATTTGCGTACCAGATACTGCCAATGATCATACTTTTATAGAGTAGTCGGTCTCAGCAAATTCATGTGCAAAGTAAAGAGAATAAAAAGACCACAGCATAATAATGTTAAACACACAATTACTGTTACTGAAAACAACAAAAATCTGCGTACCAAACAGCAGATAAAATACAGCATTGAATAATATAAGCTCTTAGCTGTCCGATGCTCCGTCTCCTCCGCTATGCGTCTCTCCCGTCGGCTGGCCGGTCCATGCCTCAGCAACAGCATGGTGCCTATCCAGACTTATCCAGAGTGAAGCTGAACGGATAACATCAAAGTAGAATTAAAGTCTCTGTTATAGAGATTCGATTAACCTACCAACGCGTTTCATCCAGCGATACACATGTACCACTTACGGATTTCCTCAGGGGAGATGATACTTTTAACTTTATCAATTGGCTTTATGGAATTCTCTTCTTGGTTCAGCAAGATTTTTCTTTAACTTCCAGAACTTTTTTGTTTGCCCTGAAGTCATAGGTTACAGTTATATGTATTATAAATAAAATGGTTTAATGTAAGGTGATGTATAGTCAGGGAAGAATATCAGAAACAAGATAGATAAGATTGGTTTGATAGGACTGGTTCCTAGATAGGATTGGATGACCTATCCAAGATAGATAGGATTGGTTCACTATCCAAAAATTAGAAATTCGACAAATCAGTAAGCACCATGAACCGGATTCACACTTATGATTTTGCGCCTTTTTCCGTGCGTATTTTAGGCATGGTTGAACTGCGCATGCTTAGTAACGCACGGAAGTCCTTTATGCACGGATTTGTAAATCAGACTTAGTGACATACATACAGGGGGTGTGGTTATCTTCCGTATGTGCGTAGTTTAGTGAAAGTGGGTGGGGGGGGCATTTAAATGGACTTATATGGGTGCGGTTTTTCATGTACGCACGTATGGAAGGAAAATACGCTCGTAAATGCACACGTAGAGTTAAGGGAGCCCTATGGATGCATAAGTCACCGAAAAAGGGTGTTGCCTTTCAACATATGTGCGTATATTTGTGTACTTTATATAAACAGATCTGTGAATACAGTCCCATAAGCTCAACTATTTAATCATCAACAGGTGCACTAAATAGGCAACAATTATGTCAACAAGGGTACCAGGTTGACATACTGTCAACACACTGGTCAACACACTTTTGGTTGACGCTTGCCTTACTATCTTTCAGTGTCCATGGGGCTGATCCAGAATAACGCCCACCGTCGCTAGGACGGCGGGCGTAAGCGTAAGATCGGCATTTCAGATCGTGGTTCGGGCGTCCATAGCAGCGCCGTAGGGACGCTGGAGGGGACGTCCTCCAGCGTGCCTACGTTCAGGTTATTGTAGGTGGGCGGGGGGAGATAGTAAAATGAGGGTAGGAGGGCGGGCTAAGTGGCCATACGCTTCTGTGAGAGTGTATGGCCCCTTCCTTACGCCGGCTGAAGTTAGGTAGCCTTCAGCTGGCGTAAGGAAGGGGCCATACACTCGCACAGGGGGAGTGTCAGGGTAAGTAAACGCTGACACGCTGTGCTTGGATCAGGCCCCATGTGTCTGCTGTGCATGTCCCATCTCATACTATCTGCTGTCCGTGTTTGGGTTAGGGGTTAGGGTTGAGGTTAGAGTTGGGGTTAGGGGTTGAGTTAGGGTTAATTTTAGGGTTGGGGTTAGAATTCGGGGTTGGGGGTATGATTAGGGTATGGGGTTATCTGTGGACATTACAATATTCTGTTCAGCAGTTGTCAATATAATGACACTGTAGGATAGTATAGGTCAATCGCCTAAATCTGACAGACACCATATTGCTGATGATATATTCCACACCCGAAAGGAGCATAATACAGTGCAAATTTGGTAAATGAATGCAAATAGTTAAAAGAGAGAGAACTTTGTAGTGATTCTCAAGCAGGAATAAAATATGAGAACAATAAGGTCTCTTGCAAATGAATTTACTAAAGATGCCATATACCTGTGGTGTAACGCATTCATTCATGGTATGATGCATTGATAGTAATTGCACCAACGCAGTGGTTTTGTAAAGCAGAACAGACATTAGGTTTCCGTATGAACGATTTTCCATTTTCGGTGACTACTTTCTGTGTGTGGACAACTTGACATTTGCTCTGTCTTAGAGCCGGCAAAGACTTTAATGGGGCCCATTCTGTACTTACTTGTTGCACTTTGGGGATATTATATTTCTAGATGCACTCCAAGTAATGAAATAAAAAGGTTCACAGGCAAAACCGTAACTTCACTGACCTCCAATGATCACTATAAACCACAGATGAGACTAGACTGAGTGGTATCTTAGGAGAATAACAGAAACATGGCATTTGGAGGAAACTGTACTAAAGTGCTAAGAAATTGAACTTTTATTGTATCTCATGGTTTTAGGGCCATATTTAGAAATCCGTTTTTGAGGGTAGTTGCGTGGGTATTTTTAGGATCGGATCAACTGCGCATGCGAAGTAACTTTATTTACGTACTTTATGTTGACTATACGCACGTAAGTGCCTAATGGATGTATATGTGAATCGCACTTGGGGACATACGCGGAAAATCCGGTGCACGGGATAATTTACATAAAAGTGGGTGGGGGAGGCATTTAAATGAATGCATGGAGGCGCGGTTATCTAGAATCGCACGGACTGAGTGGTCTAGGGTTTCATAAGTCCCCGGCAGCACGTCCGGGACAGAGGGGAGTGTCGGGGTTGTTTGTGGGTGTTTCCTTGCTCCGGCCATGCGTATAATTGCGTACATTAAAAAAAAAACGGATCTCTGGGAGAAGGCTTAATTATGCGATTTATGCAAATCGTGCCACTAAGCCCTGCCCCCTGTTATTCACTACTGTAATCTAGTGTTCCAGGGGGTGGGCGTGGCTTGACAACATCAGCAAGTTATTTAAGCTCCTTCATAAGTCTGAATCTGGTCCAATCTCTCTAGTGTATGGCCGGCCTAAGAATGATTATTTCACTTTTTCAGATGAACCATCTCTTGTTCTTATATAGCCTGTTTTCTAATGCGGTTTAAAAAAAAAAATAAAAAAATAAAATAATATATTTTTAACATCTGGAACCCTGCATAAACTAAACCCAGGTCATGATGGCCTCAGTCCTCAGGTACAGGGACTATTATATAAGGACCTTGGACTGTGTTTAGAGACCCGTTTTCACTGCAATTTCCTTGCGTATATTTAGGTACGTTTTAACTGCTCATGCGTAGTAACTTATTTTACGTAGTTACCGTAGACTATACGGGCCTGATTCTGAGGGTTACGATTTTATCGCTATTTAGGTGCGTATATTTAGGATCTTAACAAATTCGCATCATTGCGCATGCGTAGTACTAGTGCAACGCCATCTACGTAGAGGTTAGGATCCTAAATTCGCTAAGCGCGGACCTGTGAATCGATCGCAAGCACTTAAGATCCGAAGTGCTGCGTAAATATAGGACCCGAAGGATTTGCATAAATATGGGCGGGGGGAGGCATTGAGATGAGGGAAAGTGGGCGCGAGCAGACACTTAGGATCTTAAATAAACGCAACTAATTCACTTAAGATCTCAAATGACAGCGCAGAGTTAGGGTTAGTCAATGCAGGTCTAACTTTAAGATCCGCCGCTGTTTGCAAGGGGAGTGACTGTTTATTCAGTGGGTTGTAACCTGCTCCGACCTGCCACTTAGATGCGTATATTTGAGATCCCATCGGCAGCGGATCTCTGAATCAGGTCCTACGTGAGTAAGTGCCTCATGGACGGACTTGTGAATCGCACTTGGATACATACATCCGGATATGCGATGCAAAAATGCGCGGAGGAAGGCATTTAAATGAAGGTATGTGAGCGCGACTAACATGAATCGCACGTACGGAGGACGCATACGCATGCAACTGCTCACGGAAAGTTACAAATGGTCTATGGAGGCGGAAAACACCGACAGCACGGCGGAGAGAGGGTGGTGGGTGTCATGGGTGTGAGGGGGTTTGGCCTGCACCGGCCGTGCATATAATTGCGTACTGTTATGGAAACGGTTCTCTGAATACGGCCCCTCAGCATCTTTTACAGCCCCAATAAAGAGTTTATTTTATCATTCATAATTATTTTTGGAGCTCATGTTGTAGGTAGATATCCATCCAGGTGGCTTCAGTTTACATGAACATTTTATGGCATTTTAATTGCTATTATTATTGCGTTTCGATTTAGTCGCCAGTTACAGAATGAACACCTGTTTTCATGTGGATCCAGGATGGTAACACAAGCATTCCATAGTAAAGACCTTGCTCCGGTGATTTGAAGGAAGAAGGGATTGCCTTTGGGTAATAATCATTATCTTTGCGGTGGACATGAGTTCGGGGACATCAATATATTTGCTCTGAATTCCGTGGGAAAGGAAACACAGAAGTGAATAGACAGAGTGATGTAATTGTGCTGATGAGGTCCCAGCTGTCTGTGTGTATTGTTACAGACAGGCAGATGGCTTCAGACCTTCCTAATCTGTTATCTTATGTAACCTATTTAGGCTTCGTTAAAGGGACACTGGCATTAACACTGTGCAGCATTTACATTAACAGCTAATAACATTTATTTTCATGTAAAAAAAACATTTTGCTCAGAAAAGATTGTTGTTCCACAACTTTTATTCATCTTGTGAATCTTCCTTCTGTGAGAAACAAGAGCCGGCAATGTGGAGGCGGGGCTTGAGGGTGTGATGTATGCAAACCACACCCGAAGCCTGCCCCCTGTCTAATCAAGACTGGCATTCATAGGGTTATTATGGATGGGGCGGGACTTGATCTCTTCAGTTCATGAAATCATGGCCTTAAGCACGGATTGGGTTGATTTGCTGAATTTCATGAGTATTCTGAAAATTCCAGTAGAGTTAGTAACTATGGGCCTGATCCAGACCTACGCCCGCCGTTGCTAGGACGGCGGGTGTAAGCATAAGATCGTCACTACGGCAATGCCCGATCGTGGATCAGACGTCCGTAGCAGCGCCGTAGGGACGCTGGAGGGGACGTCCCCCAGCGTCCCTACGTTCAGGTCAGATCGTCACCAATGCCCGATCGTGGATCAGACGTCCGTAGCAGCGCCGTAGGGACGCTGGAGGGGACGTCCCCCAGCGTCCCTACGTTCCGTTCAGTGTAGGTGGGCGGGGGGAGGTAGTTTAATGTGGGTGGGCGGGCTAGGTGGCCCCTTCCTTACGCCGGCTGAAGTTAGGGTAGCCTTGTTAATCTATAGAATCTTAAACTAAAGCAGGTGAACAGTCAGAGCATGAGGGGAGAAGACCTTAAGGATCTACATATCACATTTCATTGAGTATTCCATGTGATCTGATATGATGTAGAACATGAATAGATTAAATTATATTAAAGTAACATAAAGTAAACAGCAGAACATTATAGCTACATGCATTCTCTTTACAACATTTTGGAACTATCTGGTAGACTTTAGCAGCAAGTTCCACAAGAAGATATTTCCAGTAGATAGAAATTGTTCAGATTCAGATGTCTGAATATAAATAATGGTATTGTATATAAAGCCTCCCTTGTGAACTCAGTTGCTATTGTAGAATAACAAGCAGGAGAGCTTGTTGTCTCAGTTAATTTAGTGGAGAGGGTTAAAAGCAAATGCAAACCTAGTGTATTGTGCAAGACGATGCATCAACTAGGCTGACATCAATAACTGAACACTTTATGGAAAAAATGCATACTTTACTGTCGTACATTTTGGTTGTGGCTAGACAGAAAGATATGGCCAAAAAAAGAGTGTCTCTTGGTTTATTGTACCTTATTCAGAAGCAGTTTACAATGGACGTACTAGATTGACATGTTTTGTTAGTTTGCATTTCACAGCCATAATAACTGTACTTGGAAATTCTGAGCATTTAAAAAAGAGCTTTCTTAGGAATGTGTGCACTATTTACAATGGATTATCATAGCTGATAAAACAGCTTAAAAATAAAGTTATTTTGAGATTGGAAACACCACTAACAATATCAGGTAACTCCTTGAGTGAAGATTTCTTTTCGTTTAAAGATATTTTTTCCACAACAATATAAAACAACAGGTTTAAACTATTCCAGGCATATAGGAAACTATACACTATGAATAAGTTCTAATCTTTCTGCTCCTTGGAGGGATAAGGATTTGTCTTGGCAGATTTGACTAAACACTGCTATTCTTCTTAAGCCAATGCCGGCTTTCATTTTTCTTTTAGAATGTTGTATAGTTAAAACAGGTTTTCCTGGTTTATTGTTATATACAGGCACTTGTTTTAAGCCAATGCCCAACCGACAGTTTAGACAATAGGCTTCAGTTGAATTAGGAACCTCATATGCCCCAATAACCTGAAGAGTATGTACTTATGCAAAACAATTCATGGAATAGATCCTTACTGCAAAAAGAGAAATGTAAGAAGGCTGAATAGTGTAATAAGCAGATACAAAAAAACAACAACCCCCCCTGTCACTCCCCTTTCAAGTGCGGAGTTCTGGACAATTACATGTCCAGAACCCTACCTTAACTTGTCCATATGTAGATCCAGACCTAGTTAAGTGCTTGAACTTAGTTACTCCTGGGCTAAACCATGTTGATTGCAGGGGAGTCATATTTCATCTGTTGCAAACAGTATTAGAGATGAGAGGTGATTTTTCCTATCCCAAGTCTAAATAACAGTGTGATAATAAAGCTGGTATCTGTGTGCAGTAAGCAATTCAAAGATATATCCCTGCATGTAAAGAATACAATTAACTTGACTCCCATCTTTGGCAGAGTAGAGGCACATAAAAGGAGTACATGAGCAGTGGGGAGATTAAAAAAATTATTATTAGCAATGTAACAAAGCAATGAGCAAGGCAAGTCTCCCTATGCTTGGTTGCATAGGGAGAGGAATTAGTATCAGAAAGAGTGATGCCCCTTTATAGATCGTTAGTAAAACCTCACCTAGAATACTGTGTTCAGTTCTTGACGCCATATCTCCAGAAAGACATAAATACATTAGAGAATGTGCAACTTTACATTAGAGAAGAGCAACTAAAATAATACATAGCCTGTTTCACAAAACATACCAAGAAAGGCTAGAGGAACTAAACATGTATAGCTTGGAGCAGAGAACGGAGAGGGGGGATATGATAGCAGCTTTCAAATATATTAAGGACTGTGACCGGCTAGAGGAGGGTGATATTTTTCAAAGGAAGAGGTGTAATAGAACACGAGGGCATGAATATAAACTGTAGCATGGAAGATTCAGAAGAAATGTGTGGAAAAATTACTTCACTGAAAGGGTGATTGAAAAGTGGAATAGTCTCCCATCTGAGGTGGTTGAGGCTAACACAATAGAACAATGTAAACATGCTTGGGATATAATTTAAGGATATCCTAAACCTTAAAATAAATTGATGGTAAATAGGGTCTAGAATAAGTATAGTTATAATTAAACAACTGGGCAGACTGGATGGGCCATGTGGCTCTTATCTGCTGTCACTTTCTATGTTTCTCTATGTAAGCCTTTCCTGCACATCTATCCCCTGCACATGTTTCAGGCAGTGTCTGTGGTCTGCGTTCCGCCTCAATGTGACATCACTACAGCTCTAGGTGACAGACCAAGTGCTGCCGACAGCTGCTAATACCCAGCCCTAGAGCTCCAAGTGAGTGAACTTGGTGCTCTAGGTTTTGATCTAGTTTATCGTTCCGTATCTGATTCTCATGGCAACTTTAGCTAAAGTTGGTAAGTCGTTTTCAAAGATATTTTTAACCAGGGTTGCCGACTCTCCCGGAATATCTGGGAGACTCCAGAAATTTGGGCAGTTCTCCTGGTTTCCCGGGAGAGCCGGCAAATCTCCTGCAAGTCCTGACTCCAAGTGAATCTCTATTGTTATCCCTAGAGCAGGCCTGACCGACCTGTGGCTCTCCAGATGTTGTGAAATTACGACTCCCAGCATGTTTTCCCAGGTATCGGCTTTGCGTATGCAGCTAAAGCATGTTGGGAGTTGTAGTTTCACAACACCTGGAGAGTCACAGGTTGGCCAGGCCTGCCATAGAGTTACTAGGCCTTTATATCTTCCCCCCAGGATCTCCGGGAGTGAAGCTTCGAAAAGTCGGCACCCCTAAAGTACATAGATTGCATACTGCATTAGTACTGGAGGGTTATTAAAAGCGCCATCATTCATACTGTGTGTTTGTTAGTGTGTGTAAGACGGTGGGGGAAAGAGGCTGCAAAGCATATTTTTTGCACCTGGGCCAACAAAACGCTAGTTCCGCCTCTGGCTGTGCAGATGTAGCACTCTCACATGTGGAATACTTAACCCAGTCCATACTGCGCAAATTCAATTTCTTCCTGCGCCCCATTTGCGTATTCTTGCACGTACTGAGTGCTGTCACTCCGTATGGAACTCTGAATGGACCGAAACCAGTTCCGTCCATACAGATTGCTGATGCGTAACCACTGCCGTGTTGACACACACAACCTGACTTATGCAAGCCACGGATGGTATTAAATCCAAATCTGGTCCTTTGCTTTTACTGAAGAATACAGATAGGACTGAATTCAGCTCTCTGTCCCCGTAGCTCCTATACTGGACCTTCATTGAATCCAGCATTAGACGTGGGCTGGAGAGGCCAGTCCCCTTGCTGAATTCCACCAGCAGACCCCTGCCTTAAGATATCTGATCGTATCTGATGCCTGTAAAATGAGGACGTGTCAGGAGTCTGGAGAGTGCTTAGCCTTAACCATCACTGTCTTATTTACATAAATAAACACTACTGGCATAAAAGTCTGGATCCAGCTCTGTAGTTGAAGTGCAGCTCATGATCTTGCACTCCCGCAAAGGACGTTGTTTTTGGATCTTTGGAATAAAAGCTGGAAAAGGGGAAAGATAACAGGTCTGCCCGTTCTGTGTGAAGATAGTGTTTCAATGCCCATGTACAGTTCTGCAATGCCGTCTTGCCAGACAAAATTATATTTTACCTGCACTGTCACGTCCTGAACATGAATCCACTAGAGGCTTAATTACATAAAAAAAAGCACAAGCTTGACCCGTGCTTTTAATATGAGGTTGTTCCTTGCTTTCAGGAGGTAATTGGAGGTCACGCCATTGACCTCAATGCAATTAACATCAGTTAATAATATTGCTTGGAGCGAGAATCTCACAAACGTAAATAAAAGCAGGATGGCTCTTCTGGTAATGGAAAGTGTGTCCATTTCAGACTGTTTAAATTCACTTTAAGAGCCTTAGAGACCTTTCTGATAAGTTGTAATGGGGTGCAGTCTGCGGAACGAAAGTTCCTTTTTCAAAATACAGGCAGCTGAAAGCTTATTTTCGGCTGCCTGAATAAAAAAATAAAAATAATTAGTAAACAGAAACTTTCTTTAATGAATGGGTAAGGGTGCCCCCAAAAAATTTCTGGCATACTTAACCATTCATTAACTCAGGAACAGTCGCACCGAGGTGAGTATTACAGGGAAGTCTATGGTATTAGGTTTAGCCTAAGGGGAGGGAAGTCTTAGGGTCAGGCTGTGAAGAGGGGAGTCTTAGGGTCAGGCTGTGAAAAGGGGAGTCTTAGGGTTAGGCTGTGGGGAGGGGAGTCTTAGGGTCAGGCTGCAGGGAGGGGAGTCTTAGATTTAGGCTGCGAGGAGGGGAGAATTTGTGGTTAGGCTGTGGGGAGGGGAGTCTTAGGGTCAGGCTGCTGGGAAGGAAGGGTTAAGGTTAGGGTAATGGAAAGGGAGGGTTAGGGTAAGAATTAGGATAAGGGTTGGGGTATACCCCTTTTTCAATATCCGGAAGGGTAGCCCTTCTCTCTAGATATAAAGTTTCCAATAACAATGCTTTAACAGTGCGTAAGAATGGAGGAGTTTTAACTGTCCATCTCTGCAATATTGCTTTTTTTGAAATGGTAACCAATACCGTCAGAAATGGAATAGCGCTTGACCCGTGCTTTTAACATGAGGTTGTTTCTTGCTTTCAGGAGGTAATTGGAGGTCACGCCATTGACCTCAATGCAATTAACATCAGTTAATAATATTGCTTGGAGCGAGAATCTCACAAACGTAAATAAAAGCAGGATGGCTCTTCTGGTAATGGAAAGTGTGTCCATTTCAGACTGTTTAAATTCACTTTAAGAGCCTTAGAGACCTTTCTGATAAGTTGTAATGGGGTGCAGTCTGCGGAACGAAAGTTCCTTTTTCAAAATACAGGCAGCTGAAAGCTTATTTTCGGCTGCCTGAATAAAAAAATAAAAATAATTAATAAACAGAAACTTTCTTTAATGAATGGGTAAGTGTGCCCAAAAAAATTTCTGGCATACTTAACCATTCATTAACTCAGGAACAGTTGCACCGAGGTGAGTGTTACAGGGAAGTCTATGGTATTAGGTTTAGCCTAAGGGGAGGGGAGTCTTAGGGTAAGGCTGCGGGGAGGGGAGTCTTAGGGTTAGGCTGTGGGGGGGAAGTCTTAGGGTTAGGCTGTGGGGAGGAGAGACTTAGGGGTACTATGGTATTAGGTTTAGCCTAAGGGGAGGGAAGTCTTAGGGTCAGGCTGTGAAGAGGGGAGTCTTAGGGTCAGGCTGTGAAAAGGGGAGTCTTAGGGTTAGGCTGTGGGGAGGGGAGTCTTAGGGTCAGGCTGCTGGGAAGGGAGGGTTAAGGTTAGGGTAATGGAAAGGGAGGGTTAGGGTAAGAATTAGGATAAGGGTTGGGGTAATAACCCTCTCGCTGCTGTACATTCGTCTTCCATATCTTCGATTGCTTGTCCTCATTGGGACAAAAGCAATCAAATGCAGAGCCATTTTGAAATTGGCTGGTATATTAAGGCCGTTTTCGAAAAAGGGCCGTTCTCTTCACCAACCCACACCCGAGAAAATGAGATGCAGGTGTAAAGGTTTATTGGAATTACATAGCAGCATTCAGGTCTTCTCTATCTGTAGTTCCAGCTCAATTCATGTTAATTCAGTTCTCTTTTATTTATATATTAGGTGTAGTGCTTTTGTTCTAATACTTCACTTTTTATGAAGAGTGCCCCCTCCTGTGCTGTGCTGTTAAGAGGCAGAGGGAGCTGGCAGAAAGTAAATCTATGTCTGTTCTAAATTCTGAATAAGCATCTACAGAGGGACCTCCAGAAGGAAGTAAATACATTAGAGACTGTGCAAAGAAGAGCAACCAAAATGGTGCATGGCCTGTGTCACACAACATACATACAGAAATACTAGAGGAAGTAACACGTAGAACTTGGAGCAGAGAATGGAGAGGGCAGATATAATATAGGAATATTACAAATCAATGGTTTATTTGAACAGTTTGCTTTGGAGCTAGGAGATCACCCAATCTTCAGGGAGTCTCCCTGATATTCAGGGAGAGTTGGCAACTATGCTTTTATGTCCATAGAGCAACCCTACGTTTTCCGTGTGTCTCTGTATCTGTGCGCACACCTTATAGATTTCCTAAATGCCGCCCCATGTAGCTATTCTGCTTGCTTCATCCCGTCCCCATTGTGGGATTGAGCCATGCGTAACACATGACCCATCCCTGTCACTCCCCTCTCTCTTGTTCAGAACCATACCTTAACTTTTGAGCCCTGCCCCCGGACCCCCATTAGCATGCTTAACCCCGCCTGTC
The DNA here is from genome assembly GCA_011038615.1 of Limnodynastes dumerilii. Classification (NCBI taxonomy): domain Eukaryota; kingdom Metazoa; phylum Chordata; class Amphibia; order Anura; family Limnodynastidae; genus Limnodynastes; species Limnodynastes dumerilii. The sequence continues at coordinate 711,048 of WWET01000356.1, forward strand.
TAGGTGATGTGCCGGAAGAGGCTTACGGAAGGGGCTTGCGGATGTCCCCTGACTTTCTTAAATGAGGATCAGGCCCATAATTAGCAACAAGGAATTTTCAAAAACACGATACATTCCTTTTGTGTTCCTGTCTGTCTAAGACATTTTGCCTTCTTGCATATAACGCGTCGAATCTGTATACATTTTATTTTGCAATTAGCTCTGTCCTATTCCTGTTACACAGATGAGTTTAATGTCCAGTTATTTCTTGTGCCAAATGCATCCTGACATCAGATTCCCAGTCATTATGCTCTCCAGCTGCACACGACACCATCATTTGCATGGTCTTGCTACACAGAAATGTTTTTAATTGCCTTCAGAAATGGAACTTCTATTAGCGTAAGCCCATGAAAATGTCTCAGGCAGTTTTTATCTTGGGTAATCTTGGACTTGCCTAAGTGTCTACTGTAAAGGTTACGGAGTGAAGTGCGTTTTCTCTGTATGGCTGCATTCTGGCAGTAGTAGCTTACAAACATAACATAGTCTGGTATGCCAGCTGTGTAGATCATTGATTGCCCCTGCCTACAGCAGAGATGCTGTCATCTTGGTCTGTGAGTTGACTCGTGTACCGACAGGGAGCTTCCAGCCAACAGATCCTGCTGTGTATAGCCCTAAAAGCTTCTTCTTTCACAATGCTTTCCACATGGAGAAACAGCTGTAAAAGGTCTGTTTGCAAAGCCCGACTCTGGGAGTAGATCTTGGCAGGAGGGAGCAGTGTCCATCATGCACAAATCTCACAGTTAAACTCTGAGCTTCATAAAGGCAACATTCATTGCAAGGAGCAGACAAAGTGACTTCAACTTTCTCCTGCAATTATGTGTGATCCGAACTGTGCCTGCACCTGGCAGAAACCCCCAGCGAGACTTTATCAGAACACTCAGAATGTGGCACTCCCGATACCCATGGGATCACCTTACAAGAAAAAGTTTCCTGCTCGGTGGAGTAGTGTTCAGAAAAGCCCCTACAGAGGCATGGAGAGAGCCCCAGGACCTACCAGGGAATGTTACTTGGAATGCAACTGCCCTCAAGGATGGTACAGTTCTCTCCAGGTGAGTATTACACCCTGTTACATAATAACCAGGAGTGTATGTAGTTTCATTACACAGACGTATTATCATATCCTGAATGGTAATCACATAAAAACATGTTGACGGATCATCAATGCAATAAAGAAATGTTAAAAGTATATATGACACTGAAAATTAACTATTTGTATTATGGACATAATATATCTATCTATCTATCTATCTATCTATCTATCTATCTATCTATCTATCTATCTATCTATATAATTAGATATTAGATATTATATATACTCTGTATTTAAAACGGAACGTTAGTTCTCTATATTTTGCAATAGATATTGCTAAACTTGCATTATTCTGCTATTAATATTAACATTGTTGCTATGATATTTACCTGCGGTAACCCCGCACACAGGTAAGGTAAAATTTGAGTAGAAGAGGGGTATAATCTAATGTTATACACACAAAGGCATAGAATCCTCTTCCTTCATATCTACTATATAACCTATATATTTACATATATTGTTGGATTTCAAATGAATTGAGTTATGGTACATTTTCACTGGTTACTGTATATGATCAATTATAGCTAAATATGTCATTTATATATGCCGTCTAGACAGTATTTTGTTTTTATGATACTTTCTTTATGTCCTATACTAGGTGTTCATGGTGTGACAGGTTTTTTATTCACTTTACGTTGGAATCAATCATGTAATCAATGATATTTCTGAACATGCATATTGAAAACCGTCCCAACGTTGCCTCTTCTTGAATTTTTACTTTTAGGGAACAATCAATTAAAGACGAAGGATCGTATTCGCACCTAAGAAGCTGATGCTTCTTAGGTGCGTATTAATCAGTACGGAGCCACTGGCCATGTGTAGTCATATAGACTACGCAATCTGCGCAAGGGGGTTCCTTCCGGATATTAACTACGTGCGGTCTTTAAAGACCACGCATAGTTTTTAAGGTAAGAGGGGGGAGGGGCTATGCTGGGGGTTAGTTCTGTAAAGTGGGTGGGGTGAGGGATGTAAATTAGGCTGGGAGGAAGGGCTGGGGAATATTTGTGCGTATTTTCCCTCCTTAAGAGAGAAAATACGCAGGGTAGTTAAGGGCGCCCGATGGCACTCATAAATGGCGTTAGACCCTTAAATACAGAATGGGGGAGGGGAGCGGGAAATTAGGTGCAGATACGTGTGTGTAAATCCGGCTCAAAGACAGGAATTACCCTAGAAAAACTGATTATCTATCACAGTAGCAGTCGAGTGTGTAAAATTTAAAGCATCCGCATGAGACACTATTGAATATCCCCTTTAGACTCAAGACTCCTCTCCTGGTTCCTCTCTGTTACTGGTCTTGTATATAGATCCTATCAATACTCAGCTGTCTGTTGAGTGCAATGCATCATATGTTGTATTTGCAATTATTTTTATATGCAATGTTTTGTATGTGTATTGTGATTGGAGTTACACAAATGGTGGTTGCTCCAATCAATGTATAGCTTAAAATAAACATGTGTATGAAAGGACAGGGTAATCTACAGAGAAACAAAAGAAAAACTGCCCCAGAAGACAGCTTTTAACCAGTAGCTAATCTGTCATTCTACCTGGAAAGCAAAATAAAGAAACATTAGTTATATACGTTGGTTGGCAGGTCTCCCGGGAGAGCCGGCAAATCTCCTGCAGTGGGCTTTAGGCCGTGGTTTCAAGCAATTTGCATCCTCAAGCTCCGCCCCCATTCCTAGTCATAATAAGCAAAGGATTGATGGTCAGGGGGTGGGGTCTCGGATGCGAAATTATGTCATCGGGTCCTGTCCCCATGCAGTCATTTACGGCTTCCATCCAGGATCTCCCGAAGAGAAGCCATGAAAAGTTGTCAACCCTGAATTATATTATTAGCCACCGGCCACTTTCAAGGCTCTCCTGCTGAGGTGGCCCTCAGGGGCATCCCTTATCAGGGGATGAGCTGGGGGAAAGGCCTCTTAGCCCCCCCCTCTTCATTTGGTGCAGACGCACAAAGGCACCTAATCTATGCATGTGCTGATTGCCTGATGGGCTGATTTTAAATACCTAATCAGCAGAGCAGATACTATTCAAAAAATTCTTATGTTGAATTTGTCAATTGCAAAACTTGTATAAGATTTTTTGTTTGTTTATCACTGAGTATATATCATAATAAAACTAAAAGATGATGATGACTTATTACTTTATGCACATTCCTGGTTAAAATGTAAAACTATTTTTTTAACTTCATTTTGTATTTCTCTTCTAGGCCAGTCCAGCACCTATAATTGTGAATACAGATACTTTGGATACTATCCCTTATGTCAGCTATACACCATTCCATGAAAATACGGTAAGATGATACATTTGCAAATGTAAAATAAGGCCGCCTTTAATATATTCTCCTATATGTTATCACACATAGAAAAACAGAAACTTAGAGTTTGTTGCTGATGTCAGCGCCAGTGCAGGGAAGAGCAAAAGACAAAAAGATTTATGATAAAGTGTAAAATGTGTTGGGGAGGCGCTCCTCATGGGTGGGGCAAAGTGAGCATCCTCTAGCTGCCACGCCCCTGAGTTTACTTTTTTTTTATTTGTAGTCTGCTGTTTCTGCAGATTGGGACAAGGCCCTAGTGTTTAGAACATCTTGATGTTAGCTAATAGTCAGAGTGGCCAATGAGAAGTCACACTGCTTTTTGGGTATGTCATACTAAATTAGGCAGCCAGAAATTAAAACTGTTGCCCACTATGGAAATAGCTGTATAACCCGAACTAGATAGATTAAAAGCTAATTGTGGGCTCGTTGCCATGGTTTTAGTATAGATTTGCAGCTTTCAGCATTGTTAGTGATTAGCCGTCACTGACTTCTGCTTTTCAGGTCAGGGAGTCAGTCACGCAGGGGAGAATTGGAATTATATCCAGAGTAGCCTGATTGTAAAGCATGCTTTAAACTGTGCAGAAAATAACACTCCAATTATACATGTGCAGATAAGCAGATATCTGCATAAAAGTAATTCAATATTGATAGTGATTATTAAGGGTGTGAAAATCAGGTATCCTGGACCTTTCTCCTACCAATTTCCATACTCTCCCCACGGCCTTGACCATGCATCATCCATCTGGAACAAAAACCTTCCCCTCTGCCCTTGACACTGATGCTCCGGCTGTCCCTATTATATCCCACCGTTCCACACTCCACAATACTTCTATTAATACATAAGGTCCTTCAAACTTCAATTCACCTTCAGCCTGTCCCTATTCTACTTCCATAACTTGCCCAGCTGTTGCTCCTTCTCTTTAGACTAGAGAAAAAAATGAATTCTCCTGTTTCCCACACCCCTTTCATCTTGCCCCCATGTACCTATCGCCCTACCATCTCTGGGATGAAAAGAGGAGACATACCAGGCAACCGACACCTGCACCTCGTTTCACACAAGGACATGGTACTTTTCATCCCTGGTCTACCTGCGGACTTACATGTGTGCTCTATAGGTTATAGTGTGTTTTGTTTGCTGTGATTTGTTCATACTATCCAGTGTCAGACTGTCCCAGTGTTCTCATCTTGCACATTCTCTCTCCTCAAACACTGTTTTTTTATGGGGAGCGCCAGTTACCTACTATGGATAGTATATGATATAGATATATACCCACTACCTACATGAATATTTGCTTTTTTATTTACATATCTGCGTTACCATATTGAGGTAAAAAATGTTTTACATATTACATTCACCCCCAGGTTTTTTTTAATCAGATATACTCTCTGCCATCTGGTATTGTGCCTAGTTAAAGTATGTCTGCTACCCCCTTACAACCTTTACCAGTCAACCCAAGCACCACCAGGCAGTGGGCCAAGTACCACTGGTTGAGGACCCCGATCTCTAACATTTACCATTTTCCTTACCTCACGCTCACTATTTTGATCCACTTTAGTCTGTCTTCCATTCCCTCCACTCCACAGAGTTTGCCAAAAAAAAAGTTCCCAATGACCTTCTTGCTGTCAAATCTAAGGGTCATTATTCTATTCTGAGCGACCTTGACACCTCTACTGCTCTGAACACTGGGGTCTGCACTATCTTCCCTTTGCAGAGCATGGGCACACAGCAGCTAGGCGCAAGGCGGCTACATGCTGCATTAAAACAAAAAAAATTATATTCAAAGAATAAATAAATATTGTTTTAGCACTGTCATTTTTTTAAATTTAAACCAACGTATTACTCCAGCAGCATATTCCTAAATATTTAAATGCATTTACCACTAGAAATTCTAACACATGGATCAAAAAAAGTCTTTGAGGGCCGTGCTCACACCTAAGAAGCTTCTTCAGCTTCTTAGGTGCGTAGATTTACGAAATGACCTTCTACGCATGTGTAGTGGGTCATTTACACAATCTACGTACAAGTTAGGTAGTTTTGTTAGAAAGAGGCGGCGTAATGCTGCCTCGGGCAGTGTTTGGGTAGAAGTGGGAGGGATTTAGATTAACCTTCTTAAGAAGGAAACTACGCACGGTAAGATAAGGTAGCCCTATGGCACTCTTAAGGTACTGAAACACAGGGGGAGGGTTAGGGGCTGCACGAGTGAGTTAGGTGCAGTTCTGTCCTAAATCACTCTTAAGTGTGAATACAGCCCTGATTGTCAGCCCCCTGGATGACCTGTTGTTGTTGCAAATGCTTTGACATAAGAAGACCTCCATTCCTTCTGTGTTCAGTTCTGGATCAGGGTCCTCTGCCTTATCACACCCTTACTGTGCATTGACTATGTTACTGCTGCTCCTCTTCCCTCCCACGATACGTCCTTTAGAGCGCCAGCTGCTGCAGCTTCAGTTGCCTTAAGGTCTGAATGGGCCCGCTCTTCTGTTCTGCACACTCGAAAATGACTTAGGACTGTCACGACAGCTGGCATACACTCACCTCTGGGTCGGGCCCACTCTGGATAAGGCAAACTACAATGCTTTTAGTCCTTCTTTAGCTTATTGATCATGGATATCAGACATCATGTTGGACCACTTCCTGTGTTTACAATTATTGATGGAGTGTGAGTTGTTTTACATCGAATGCTTGCCAATAGCATGCTCTCCCATGCAGGTGCTGAATAATTGATCATCTGGCTTTGATTCTAGCTCGGCTAATGGTTGTTTGTTATCTTTCCCATCAGACAAAAAAAATAGTCAGTGAATCTTCTGCCTAGAACTTTACTTTTAATCGCTCAAACAATGTAAAGTCTAGAGACAGCCTGTCTGTTAGATTAGGCATAGCCACCAAATAGATTTTAGATTAAGTTAATGGACATTAATTGTAGCATACTGCACTTACAATGAAATGAGTCAGAGATGTAATAGGGCATTTAGAATGTGAGTTTTATGTTTATCTCCACAAAACTGTTCTTTCTCAAGCTCGTTTTTGCATAAATACTGAAAAATAAAAGTTTGGAAAAATGAGAGGACAGTAATAATCAAGAGCTAGATCCAGACCCCCGCATTCTTTGTGTGTGTACGGGGCCTGAAAGTAAGCATTGTAGAAGGAAGTGCACGCCCCCGCCATCCCCTCTAATGGTAGTAATTCTGGACATTTACGTGCCAAGAAGCCTACCTTAAAATTTACGACTTGATCTGTGATGGAACGAAGCAGAAGGTTTGGTTCTTTCATCATACCTACAGACTTGGTTACATATGTCTAAAGGTACGCTAGCGGAACATCTGGTGCGCAAATGCACCAATGTTCTTAGACAGGGGACTTATGCCAATGTTTTGCGTAAGTCATCTGTCAGACTTACTTCTGGCTCCAGCCCAAAAGTATCCTTAGCAACTCATTAAAACCATATGGACCCAGTGGCCTATTTGGGCTGACGGAATTTCACCATGAAGATGAATCTACACAGCCAGACATACAGATGTGACCACATACACCTTTACACTCCATGGCACTTCTTTTGTAACATGGGGCCTGATGCAGAACTACGCCCACTTCCGTAAATATGTCTGCTGTAAGCATAAACGCGTCTAAAAACAGGCACTGCGCATGCGCACAGTGACTACTTCCTGTCGTAACTCGGTGTTGGCTGTAGTTGAAAATAGGGCGTCTGTAACAGTGGCGTAATTACGGACGAAAGGGCGTGCCTATATTACACTATGTTACACTTCCCTCAGCACACCCCTTGAACGTACGTATTTTGTCAAGATATGCTTTCCAAACCCTACCTTAACTTTTGCCAATGTAACCGCAGTGATCCGCACACGTACGTATGGGCTAGACGAATTTACGCAGCTAAGCACGCCCATACTGTACACTTTAAATACAACCCCCGCCTACTTCACATATTTCAGACATATTTTGGACACACGTAAAATTGGCACGCCCACACGTAAGTATTTACGTGACACATACGTGAATGGCCCATACGTTCACAAATACGCTACGTTACGGAGTGTATTTTCTATGGTGCGCAGGCGCAGTACTTACCAAAGGGCGAATTTACGTGTCCGCCACGCGTAAAGTCGCTCCGAAGCGTTGTTCTGGATCAGGCCCAATATTTTACTTGTGATCCTTCAAGCTTCTTTACGCAGCCTCTTTCTACCTAAACTACTCTTTAAAGACCACACGGAGGCAATCTACGTACCTAACTGGTACGTAGATTGCTTTAATGATCTACCACGCATGTGTAATAGGTCATTTCGTCAAAATACGCACTTAAAAAGCACAAGTGTAAATCAGGGCCAATATTATAAATTTTAGTCCCATAAAAAAGGCATCATGTAGATGGCCAATATTGTCATCTGACTTGACCATTGTTTGTGTGTAATTACTTTAGATGTCATCTTTAATTAGTCAGAGTTTCATTGTCATGTAATCAACTTTCTTTTTGATATACTGTAAATATACATAATTATGTTTCGCTCAGTTCCTATGTCACCACAGCTGACACATACAAGTGATAGGTATCATATTTTGCAATACTATTACATTAGACAACCACAACTTTAGTTGTCAATTAAGAGTAACAGAGATGGTCTGTATACTGGGGTACAAGTTACTCCCATTACATCAATCAAATGGTTTGCGCATGATGTATTCTCTGCAAATCCGCTATTTAAAAAATATTAGTGATTAGAAGCTTTTATTAATGAATGGGTAAGTATGACGAATTTATATTCTGGCATACCTGCGTATTCTTTATTTCGGAAACTGTCGCCACAGACCCGTCGCAGTGCCGCTGACCCACCAGACCGGACAGGTGATTGTACAAGGGGAGTTTTAGGGGAGGGGAGTTTTAAGATTAAGATGCGGGAAGAAGAGGGTTAGCGTAATGGAAGGAGAGGGTTAGGGATAGATAAATACTTACCATTCGCCGTTGCAACTTCTTCCTGGGGATGACCGATTGCTTTTCTTTGGTGAGGCAGAAGAAATCTATTTGAGAGGCAGTTCGAAACCTGCTGGTATAAAATGGCCTCTTTGAAAAAGGGCCGTCCTAATCGCAGACCCATACCCGGTTTGCGCATCAGCAGACTATCAGACTATCATGCGCATATTCCAGCTGTGGATTAGAACCTGAAGCTACAGATTGCTCTGCAGTCGCCTGGTCTCTTCTACTTTTACAGCCTTTTGTGCATGAGAATGCAACAGACTTCTTGTTCTCAATGCATGTTCTAACATATGACCCAATACAGACATATATATTATCTTATGCAACCACCAATGACATAGTCTGATGTAAGATTATTAATATTATGCCTAGTTGTAGTGATATAGGACTGGATTCAAATTTAAGAAATGTGTGCGCTTCAGGCTTTTGGGAATGGGTACTTATTTCGACCTGTTCCCAGTAGCTACAGGCTATGGTGGGCTGAGGTTTAGGGTTAGGCCTGAAGAAGGGAGGGTTAAGGTTAGGCCTGAAGAAGGGAAGGTTAGAGTTAGGTTGCAGGACATGGAGGATAAGAGATAGGAGAGGGTTAAGATTAGGGTTAGATTGAAGGGCTTCACTATTCAGGGAGTTGCAGCACGGCTGTTCTCACTAATGGATAATGCCAGCAATTGGTGCCATTCAACTGCGGTACGATGGTCTATTGCAAAACTATAATCTAACTATTATATTACTAATGACATGGCCAGAAGAATTAATGTCCAACAATACTATTATGGCTGTAAAATTGTATTTATATTTCCTTTAAATCTTGTGAGTGTACCAGAAGCATCCTGTAGCTAAATTGTAGAATGGTTAGTTTTAATTTGTGAAAGCATCATAAACGCTTAAATGAACAGTTTTATTTTTTTTGTTCCAGATTAATGGATCTGAAATAGAGTATGAATTTGAAGAAATTACATTGGAACGGGTAAGTGACATTGTATTGCTTTGTTTTGATTAACACAATATACAGATGTCATCCTAATAGCCACCAACAAATACAGAGAGCCATCTTAGTGACCACAGTTCAATACAGAGAATATACTAGTAACTGCCGCCCAATACAGAGAGCCTCTTAGTGACCAACATACAATACAGAGAGCATACTAGTGACCACCATTCAATACAGAGAGCATGCTAGTGACCAACATCCAATACAGAGAGCATACTAGTGACCAACATCCAATACAGAGAGCATACTAGTGACCAACATCCAATACAGAGAGCATGCTAGTGACCACCATTCAATACAGAGAGCATACTAGTGACCACCATTCAATACAGATAGCATACTAGTGACCACCACCCTTTATAGAGAGTATCCTAGTTACTGCCAACCAATACATAGAGCAACATAGATGCTTAGAACTGATCCATGCGCGGTATATTGCATTTCATAGCCTTGGCATCATTATAACAAGTGACTTTACAATCAGTATCAACAGAATATGCTTGTCTAATGATGTTTCTCTCTAGTGTTTGAGACTGTCATGCCCTGAATACTAATGGAGATATTAAAATTATTAGTGACTGTGTCCTTTGGCTTTGTTGAGATTTCCATATACGCTTTTAATTACAAATTAATCTTTAAGGCGCTGGACTGTGAAGTTAAAAGTTCTTTTATGATTGCCAATTTCTTGTTTTACTGCCGTAACCAGACTAAATTGATATTTCGGCATTGCCAAGTCTCCTTATTTTGTTTTAGTACTGTAATTGTTTCTGTCTTCTTGTATTGAGTTCATTTACTTGTTTACTCGTAATGCTATGCCTTATAGCATTTGTGCTAAAGTTGTCACAATATGCTATTTATCAGAGTCCCTTGTGTGTGTGAACGCAACACTCTTCTCTTTTCTATGGCTGTATCATTCCTTTAGTATCTAGTATTAAGTCCCAGTATTATGTATCAGGCACATGCAATGTCAGTGTACAGTTGTGCCCAGTTACACCTTTCCCAAAGACAGGGAAAACTGTGTCACGCATGGCGGGCCCACCAGCTGGGGAAGTTGAATTAGGCTTCAGAAATCATTAAAACGTTGTTTATTTACCATTTAGCAGCTACTGGCTTCCTGCAGAGATCATGAGGGCAAGTCACAAAAGGAGTGTTCATGTACCCAAGATGTGATTAGCATTTCTTAAGTTCTGGACTTCTCCAGAAACAATGTTTAGAACTTAGATGGAGTAGATGATAATCATTGTGGAATATGGCAGGAGAAGTTGGAATCCAATATGGCATGTAGTTGCCGCTGCGGCAATCTCTGTATCCACACTGATACAGCTGACAGTCTAATTGCGGCTGTATCAGTGCTGACAGCTTTATGATAAAGTATATTTGCATTTCAGAATGGGTACAATGTTTAATGTTCCTAGTTCAACAAGGTACCCATTCCCATGTAATTTTGGTTAGGCTGCATAATGGGGATGCTTAGGGTTAGGGGGCGGTTAAGGTTAGCCTGCAGAGAGGGGATGGTTAGGATTAGATGCAGAGTGGGAATGGCAAAAGTTAGGCTGCAGGATGAGGATGGTTAGGGTTAGGGGAGGGTTAAGGCTAGGCTGCAGAGAGGGCACAGTTAAGGTTAGGTTGAATGACACAGATGGAGATGGTTAGGGTTAGGCTGTGGAAAAGGAACGGTTAGGGTTAGGCTGCGAAGAGGGGATGGTTATGGTTAGGCTGCAGGATGTTGATGGTTAGGGGAGGTTTAAGGTTAGGCTACAGGAAGGAAATGGTTAGAGTTAAAATGTACCTGTAAAATTTAAAATCATTAAAGACTGGTGTAGTCATGGGAACTGACTGATGAATAATCACCACGGTCATCATTTCATTGCCACAAAACGATCTGTCGAAATGCATAACCTCGGACTGGCGAACTACACCTATAGTGGATTTTCTTCTCTATGTGTATCTAAGACTAGGGCTACCCAGAAGGACCCCCAGCTAACTCATCCCATTGCACTTGGGTCGGGGTCAATAAAAACTATTCATTTATGTTATATGTTCCAGAGACTGCCTGACACTCACCGTAGTAAACGAGTAAACTGCGGGACATAAACATTTAATCTTAATCTGTGATGATGCCAATGACATTGCGATAGTTAATAGACAATAACAGGCCCATAAAGAATTAAGATGAATCCATTTATTTGACTCTATAGTGACTCAGCCAGTGAATCATTTAAACAGGACTGACAAAATATAAATCCTCTGATTACTGAAATGTTTGGTTATATACAAGCTTGCATTTTCATAAACACTATAATATAATCAGCGTTCGCTGGGGTAATGAATGGAAATTGATTTTAAATACCTGCAGTTGTTACAGAATTTAGCAAAATTGCCATGTTTTTCCTTCGGTTTTTTTAATTATGGGTTATAACAAGCTTCAAATTGCAAAAAAGCTGCAGGAAATCTGAGATATTCTAAACACTTGCTGTACATTACAATAATGATTTAGTACATCCCATAAGATTTTATTGCCAGCGTACTTACAAGCTGTCAGTGATACCCCCCTTTAAACAATAGAGTTCACAACTCGCTTATTATTTCCAGGGCTGATTCTAGGTAAAAGCTTCAGCCTGTTGCCCTCACTTCTCCCAGACACCCTTAGCATTGCTAACTTGTACTGCTTCAAAGGTGCAATGTATTAATTGTGCTGTGGCTCCTGCGTAGTATACAGTAGTATTGTGCAGGAGCCACAGCTCAGCTGATCCCATGAGACAGCTTTTAGTTTACCTGCTCAGATGTGATGTCCAAGACTGGAGACTCTTAGGGCCTGATTCAATTGCAGGCGGTATTTAAAAAATTTTTACGTCGGAAAAAATATGACGCATTCGCCCGCACAAAAACCCCTAATTCAATTGTTTTTTTACACTGCGCTAAAACAGCAGGCAGCGAAGTAAAAAATTAACGGGAGAAAAAAAAAACTGTTTCTAAACGCCGCAAATCACCTCCTGCTAGCAGGAGGTGCCCGGGTGCAGGAGCCACAGCTCAGCTGATCCCATGAGACAGCTTTTACCTTACCTGCTCAGATGTGATGTCCAGGATTGGAAACTCTTAGGGTCAGGCTGCAGGGAAGAGAGTCTTAGGGTCAGGCTGCAGGGGAGGGAGTCTCAGGGTCAGGCTGCGGTTAAGGGAGTCTGAGGGTCAGACTGTGGGGAAGAGAGTCTTAGGGTCAGGCTGTGGGTAAGGGAGTCTGAGGGTCAGACTGTGGGGAAGGCAGTCTTAGGGTCAGGCTGTGGGTAAGGAGTCTTAGGGTCAGGCTGCGGCGAAGGGAGTCTTAGGGTCAGGCTGCGGGGAGGAAAGGGTTAGGGTAATGGAAGGGGAGGGATAGCGTGAGGATTAGGATAAAGATTAGGGTTACATAAATACTCACTTCTTGCTGCTGCAATTTCATCCTGGGGATGATCGATTGCTTATCAGTTCTGATCACCGACCCATACCTGCACTAACTATTCCCCTAGATCCATCGAACTTCCCATAAGCAAGACCTACATTAAGCTTTTTTTACGTAAAATGGAGGTGGGATGGAAGTCTGGATTGGTATGCTGTCAGCATAGCACAGCATCTCTCCCTGCAATCTCGTGAATTGACAATCACTGGACTCACAGAGGAGCTGCAGGGAAAGATCACTCCCTTTCTCTTCCTGCAACTCCTGTGGGCTGATATTCCATGATCTTCCTGCAGCTGCTTTGTGATTCCTGTGCCGGTCAGTGCTATAGAGCTGCAAAAAGAGACACTGACAGCGTAGCACAGCCTCCCTCTCCGCAACTCCTTTTCATGTCCAGGGCAAGCCTGTGCAAAGCGTTTGCAGAGAGAAAATCTGTGCTACGCAGCAAGCCACAAGGAGCTGCAGGGAGAGAGTATGACAGCATAGCACAGCCTATCTCCCTGTAAATTCTTTGCCTTGGATTCACAGAGGAGTTGCAGGGAGAGAGGATATATGTCTCTCCCTAAAGCTCTTCTGTGAGTCCTTTGCCAGAGTTGCAGGAAGAGAAGCTGTGCTATGCTGTCACACTCCCTCCCTGCAGCTCCTTGTGGCTTGCTGGTTAATGACAGGAGATATGCTGAACTGCACTGACATAACCTGTCACGTCAGCATAGCACAGCCTCTCTTCCAGTCATTGGCTTACAAGCCAGAGTGCCATGAGGAGCCTCAGAATCCAACAAGGTGAAAGAAAGCAGCAGAAAAGTCAGAAAAAAGTAAGTCATTAGATTAAAAAAAAATCTCTCAACTAATACTGTTTGCAACAGATGAAATTTAACTCCCCTGAAATCAACATGGTTTATCCCAGGATTAACTTTCCTCTCTTATTTTCAGTCTCTGAATCAAGTCTTAAATATGTACCTGCTCCCTTATTAAGTCGTTTTGACCCAACTAAGTGGGACAGCTCAGTAATTATTTTGGCTTAGGTGTGTCTTGGAACAGTGTTTGTCCTCATTGCGAACAGTCCTATTTCGATAGGGCCGTTCGCTCCCAGCTAGTTCTGAATTGACTGTGTAATTGATTGCTTACGCATAGCAATCGAACCCTGGAGCACCAAAAGGTAAGTAACTATCCCCAACCCACTCCCTAACCCCTGCAGCCTAACCCTAAGACTCCCTTTCTTGCACCCTGACCATAAGACTTCCCTCCCTCCTAACCCTAGGCCGATCGCGTACTCACCCATTCATAAAAAAAATTCTGTGATGGCTCTCATTCGAAATAGGGACTGCCAAAAGTTGCTTTTCGGATGTCCCTATTTCGCAATGACAGACATCGCAGCGAGGACTTATAACGGTCTTGGAAGTATTAATGAGCCTTGCCTCGAATTAAGAAAGTTTGGGATCCACTGACTGCATAAAGCATAATAAAATAGTTACTGCACAAGGCAGCCAGATTCAGGGTTTGTATGTTGCCCTTGTATTATGGTGGTGCTCAAAAAGTTTTATGTCAAAGTCATAGAATGTGGCAGAAACAAAAAGTTTTCTGTCTTAGAAAGTCAAAAATTGTCAAGTGCTTTTAGGAATGAAAGAAAATCTATACCTAGCCCTTTATGTAAAAGCTATCTGGCCTTGAGTGAATCATTTGATCTTCGTCTTGTGGCTACAGAAATTATTGCAGTAATCCTTTTTTATCTTATAGTAATTATCACAGCATGGTTCTGAAAAACAGATAATGAACTTAAAATGTACAGGTTCACATGAATGTAACCCGGGCTGTAGTAACAGGTAATCGAATGCTCAATGTAATATTCCAAGCAGAGGCAGAACTAGCAAGGTTCAGGTGCAAAAAATATGCTTTGGCCCTGATGATACCCCAGGTACCCAATGGGGAGCTTTGGCGGTGCGGTGATGATGGCTGTGGGCCCTTATATCAGCATGGGCCCCGGTGCAGTTGCACCAATGGTAGTTCCTCCCCTGATTCCAAGCTATTATTCACTGAGTTCATACAGTGAGTGGCACAACTGTCGGGGTAGCAGCAGGTGTGGCTGCTATGGGGCTTGAAGGAGAGAGAGACAACCTTGGCAGATGCCCACCCTGCACCCATGGAGGCAATAGTGTAACTACGATGGGTACAGGAGGTGCAGATGCTACAGGTCACGGAGGAGAGCAGGCAAATCTCCCGCAAGTACTGGAGATTTGGATACATTTTGCCATTAAGCCCTGCTCCCATACTGACATCCCCCTGAGGGAAGAAACTAAAAGTTGTCAACCCTGTTATAAATACATTGCCAGCACATACACAATGTGTTTTTTGGACGTCAACCATTTTGCTCCTGCATTGACTAACTTGCTCGCCGTTGATAGTTTAGCGCTGGTGCACCTGCCATGTCCTCTGCGGGTGCAAGTTGGGCTGCTGTTTCGGGCCCCTCTCTCCTGGGCCCTGTAGCAGTTGTGCCCCCTGTATCCTCAGTAATCATACCACTGCTTGTGAAACTACAAGCCCCGTCATGTAGAATTGGCTAGCTCTATGCTGTTGGAACACGCTGGAAGTTTAGACACTTGTCTATGCTTGGCTTAGTGTATAATAGGTTACTCTGGCTTAGTGTATAATAGGTTCCTCTGACTTAGTCTATAATAGGTTACTCTGGCTTAGTCTATAATAGGTTACTCTGGCTTAGTCTATAATAGATTACTCT
>WWET01000357.1:23078-34554 GCA_011038615.1 Limnodynastes dumerilii
CCAGGTCTCCCAAACTGCCACTCTGAGACCGCACCCCCTCTCAGCTGCAATCTCAGAGAGACTTTAAACCACATATCCAAAATGGAGGCAGCTACAAAATCAGTTTATAAAGTAATATATATGAAATTCTATCTTTAAAATAAAAATCAGAGAATTAGTTACAAATATCTGCAGATATGTGATAAGTTGTTCGCCACTTACAAGTTAAAGTTGTGTCTTAAAATACATTATACACCTACTGTAAGGAGCTTAGAAGCTATGAAAAATATATGTGCGTCTTTATTAATCAGGTACTTTACCAGAACATTTCCAGAACTATCCGGCACCATATTTACTGAATGTAAACTGTAATCCTTTAATAACAAAACAGTCCTGTTACCACTGCTAGTTAAGTATGTCCCAATGTCATACAGGGCCTGATACAGACTAAAATGCGAATGCAACTGCAGCTCTGGATCTTTATGCAAGTACAACAGGTTGCATATGAACACAGTACAGCCAAGCACAACACCGTTACATATAGATAGTTACCTTTTCCCAACATTCCAAACAAGGTGTGGGCCTGTGGTTATAAAAACCAGTTTCGAACTGGCTCTCAAATCGATTGCTCCTGCCTCGCTGAGGAGAAGCAATCGAGCATCCCCAAGATGAATTTGCTGTGGAGAATTGTAAGAAATTATTTAACCCCAACCCTTATCCTAATCTTTACCCTAATCCTTCGCTTCCATTACCCTAACCCTAACCTTCTCCTCCCCGCAGCCTGACCCTAGGATTCCCTTCCCTGCAGCATGACCCTAAGACTTTCTTCCCCACAGCCTATAGACTGCCCTGGTACACTCACCAGTCCAGTGCGGCGGGTCTGTGGTAGTGTGACAGGTTTGCAACAGCAGTTTTGGAAATAATGCATTGGTAAGTATGCCGAAAAATAAATTAGGTATACTTAACCATTCCTTGGTACAACTTTCTAATTACTAATATATTTGAAATAGAGTCATCTGAAAATAAGCTTTTTCTGTCTGTATTTCAAAAATAGAGTTTTCTTTTCACAGAATGTGGCCCTTAACGCAATTGAAGGGATTACTCTTCTTTGTGTAGTGGAAATGGTGGTTATGCTTTGAAATTTAAGTAGGGACTGGGTAAAGGTAAGTTTTGGCTTAGGGATGAGGTTAGGTTTATTGTAATGTTGAGCACCGTAAATGTCGGCTTTGCAATATTCTATCTGTCAGTTGTTGGGCTGCATCCAGACTTAAGTAAGTGCTTGAAATTAGTTACTCCTGGGCTAAACCATGTTAATTACAGGGGAGTCATTTTTAATTTGTTGCAAACAGTATTAGAGTTGAGAGGTGATGTTTTCTTTTTCCAAGTCTAAATAACTATGTGATAGTAAAACTGGTCAGTATCTGTGTGCAGTAAGCAATTCAACAATATATCTCTGCATGCAAAGAATACAATTAACTTGACTCCCCCTGCAATCAACATGGTTTAGCCCAGGAGTAACTAATTTCAAGCACTTACTTAAATCTGGATCCAGCCCAATATGTTTAAACTGTCAGCCTTTTAGTTTTGACAACTTATTACCTTATAACTTATTAACTTATTACCTTATAACTTCCTGTATTCCTTATCACACCCAATAGGCACAATGCTCTTCTTTTGCTGATCCATATAATTGCATACTCTGTGTCACTCTCATGAGTATGAACAGATCACTGTGCCATACTAAGTCAGTTGATTATACAGGTGAATAATGCACATTGAATGAAAAACACATTCTCTTGTACCTAGTTGCATGTTCAGAAACCTTAGACAGTAAAATATAAATATGGTACATAGAACAAACAAATTTAAATCATCTCAAGCATTATGGGGCTCTATTTCTAAAGATAATTTTTCTGTGATAATACCCGTTTTCATGTGAGAATGGGCATTATCGCAGTAAAATGAAGTTTTTGATAATTACAAACCATGGATTACCATGGAAAACTACATTTAACGCATTACCACATTTTTAGAGCGGGTCGGCGGTTCGTTATATTTACAAAGCCTGTGAGTGGTAAGTATTCCAGCGATCTCCCAATTCACCTCTCTTTTCCTCCCAATAATAGCTGTTAATAGGGGGAGAGAAAGGGTGTATGTATGAGGAGACTGCTAGAATAAACCAAAATGTGAGTAGTAAAAAAATTAAATTTAACTTAAAAAAAAAAAAATAGAAAAAAAGCAAAACTTACCTGTCCGGGACATATGTCTGACTGAACATTCCAGTGTCCCGATATGCAGGTGCAGTGTATTTCATATCAAAGTACGAATGAAAGGGCCTGCGATGGGCACAGAGATCATTGCGGGACGTTTCAGGTCAGTTAAGATTTAGTAAATTAAATGAATGAATCTGCCAGGCTCGCTGCAACACTCAGGAGAGGAGGTACGAAGCAAAGTAGGAAACGGGAAGGTTAGGAGTAAGAGAGTAGGATTGGGTCGGAAGGAACCGACCAGTGACAAATAACAGAGACCATGGACAAGAGAGGGACAAACGAGACTGGCAGGACTGACAGACAGACTAGGACACTCACACACACACCAGCGGGACCCCAAAGGGCCAACACAGACACTCACACTGGAAAGGCAAGGAGTAATGACAACGGGTTAATACACTAAGGTGGGAGAATGGGAATAGATACAGAGAGGAAGGCAGGATAGGATCTGGGCAGAATCAAAACTGGGTCACTCAGGAATGCAAGAAATAGCACTATGCAAAAGAGAGAGAGATGGGGCAGGCACAGAGACTGAAACAGCTTTCTATAACCGGCACCTGCCAGAAGGCAGTGCTGAACTTAAATAGAGGCTGCTAGCCCCTGATAGGCTAACAGCCGACTGGCCTCCAATAGGAACGTTCCTAAACACAAGGGAGATAATGTCATACTGCAGTGACGGGAGCGCGCGCCCGCCAGAGGCTTCGGCGGTGCTTCCATGTGGTTTTTGTTTACATGCCGTGAGTAACATGTTGGCAGGAGTGGGGAGCGAGGAGAGGCATGCGGTGAGTGACAGCCGCTGACAAGAGGACAAGGGGAGGTGAGTATCGCGGCATGTAACATGGAAGCGATAAATGACCAAACATTGTTTCACAGGAGAATTACATAAGCCAGAATTGACTACAGTTTATTAACCTGTGAAACACGTGCCATCTATCACAGGCAGGTACATTCATTTGTAAAATATACTAGTGTATTATCTGAGGGAATGGACTAAATGTTGATCTGGAACGTCTGCAGTACCATTTACCATGAAACAAAACCATAAACACATATGCATGAATTCTTCCTCATTTGTTTATTGTATATTCAATGAAGCTCCACAGTTTCCAGGAGGTCGCAGAGGGTTCTATAACCTCCCGCTGTCTGGTCACTAGCAGACAGGTTGTCACATTGCTTGAACTACTTCTGCTAATAAGCAGCAGAGGGTCAGGCAGTGTTTCTCTGCATCTGCTGCCTGCATTCAGGGAAGCATTTAGCAGTGACATACTAGTGTGTCACATGACCTTAGGTCGTGACTCCTCAGTATTGCACTGCTTCCAGTGTTTGAAGAATGCTGGTGGCAGATAGAGAAACTGTCCTGCTCAGTAGAGCCATCACAGAGAAGCCACAGGGAGAGGAAGACAAGAGAGACAAAGAAAGTAAATTAAGAAGAACCAGGGGAGGGATTGAAGAGAAACTGTTGGGTTATAGAGAGATGAGAGAGGAGGTTGAATATACAAATGTGGGAGCTGATCCAGAGTTTGTGAATAATGCCAAAAAAGATGCAAGTGTACCACTCGGCTAAACAATTATGCAATGCAAGGGGTGCTAATTAATTTAAATTATTGAATTTTATTAGTTTATCTTTCTAGGAAACATCACCTCTCAATTCTAATTCTGTTTTCACAGTTTAAATTTTCTTCCCCTCACATGGTTTGTCTCTCGTCTACACTTCCTGTTTTGCAGCTCTGCAACACTTTTTTGGGATGCGGGTCGCCGCTGAGAATGGCCTTTTTTCAAAGTACCATTTTCTCCCAACCATTGAGAACTGGCTGGGAAACCGATTGCTTCTGCCTCGCCGAGGAGTAGCAATCGATCCACTGAAGAAGGAAGTATTAATGCGACCCCAATCCTTATCCTAACCCTTACCCTAACCCTCCCCTTCATTTACAGTAACCATACCCCTCCATTATCCTAAAACTCCTTTCCCCGTAGCCTGACCCTAAGACTCCCTTCCTCGCAGCCTGATCCTAAGACTCCCCTCCCAGTAGCCTAAACCTAAAACTCCCTTCCCCACAGCTTAACCTGAATACTCTGCTACCTGCAGCCTGACCCTAAGATTTCTCATACACTACTACTCCCTATAGACTGCTATAATAATCACCTGTCCTGTCCGATGTGGAGAACCAGGGTGGTTGCAGGATAAGACGGGCGAGGCAGACCAAGGCGCGTAGTCTAGTGGGATTTGGTTCTTTGCTAGAGCCTCTGATGATAAGGATAGTCTTGTGCTGCAGATTTACCCACAGGTCGCAGCCCCTGGGGCAACACCCGGGAGAAGGAAGAGAGTGTAAGTAGGGCAGAGGGAACTGGATGAGAGAGGCAGGGAAATGGGAGAAGTAGTACCAAAAGGGACTGGACTGACGAACTACGAGTAACACTGAACAGACCAGACTGGGGGTGACAATGCAATACTGACTAACAAAACTAACAAGGAAACTCACACTCTCACTCAAACAGCGGAATCCCCTAAGGGATACAAAAACAGGCACTCAGGAGAAGGAAGGGTTAACACCAGGAGGATATGAACAGCAAGGGGGAGAGAGGGGAGTTCAGACAAAATGGTAACAGGCAGGAACAAGGCAGGATAACGACGGGACACTCAAAAATCGCAGAAAAGACAAGAGAATGGCACAAGGCAAGAAGCAGGCTAGAGCAGTGGCAAGAAGCTATAACTGGCGCTGTTGCAAGGGCTGCACTGACTTAAAAAGCGTGCCTGACCAATGAGCAGGATGCAGGGAGCGTGCCAATGCAGAGGATAGGCTGGCGTCCTGGTTGCTGGGTAACATACCAGACACCAGCACGAGGGTCTGAGGAAATGTGCGTTCGAGGTAACCTGGCAATACACTGCACGCTGAGCCGGAAGGCAGGTTGATGTTGGGATCCGGAGTGCCTGACGGGGAGGAGACGATTCAGTCTCTTAGCAGATTCAATAAATGCCAAAATCTTGTGATCCGTGAGAACGGTAGTGTTGTGATTGGCTCCCTCCAACCAGTGCCTCCATTTTTAAAAGGCCAATTTGATGGCCAGTAATTTACGATTGCCAATGTCATAGTTCCTTTGAGCAGAAGAAAATTTCTTTGACATGTAAGCACAAGGATACAGACGATTGTCAGCAGGATTAAGTTGAGAAAGAACAGCCCCGGCACCCACGTCAGAGGCATCAACTTCAACAAAGAAGGGTCGGTCTGGATTTGGATGACGGAGAATGGGGGCCGTGGTGAAAGCAATCTTCAGATTCTTGAATGACTCCACAGCCTTGATGGGCCAGTTGTACGTGTCTGCGCCTTTTTTTGTGAGATCAGAGATTGGAGTCACTAAAACAGAGAAGGCACGGACAAAGCGTCTGTAGTAGTTGGCGAAGCCAAGAGATCTTTGGATGGCTGGGAGATCAGTGGATTGTGCCCAGTCAAGAATGGCCTGAACTTTGGCAGGGTCCATGGCAAAACCTTGCGGAGTAATGAGATATCCCAGTAAGAGCATAAAGTTGGTTTTCACTGAGTTTCTGAAGAACTTGACACACGTGAAGGCGGTACTCCTGCAAGGTACGTGAATAAATCAGTATATCATTAAGATGGACAATAACAATGAACGTCATTAATAAGATCTTGGAACACTGCTGGGGTGTTGCACAGACCAAAGGGCATCACTAAATATTCATTGTGACCGGTCTGAGTATTGAAGGCCGTTTTCCATTCGTTGCCTTTGCGTATCCTGATTAAATTGTAAGCTCCACGAAGGTCGATCTTGGAATAGATGACGGTGTCTGAGCTTATCGAACAAGTCAGAGATGAGTGGAATTGGATATTTTTTCTTGACTGTAATCTTATTCAGCGCTCTGAAGTCAATACAGGGACGAAGAGTTCTGTCTTTTTTGGACACAAAGAAGAAGCTAGCCCCCATAGGAGAACAGGAAGGACAAATTAATCCTTTCTGCAGGTTTTCCTTGATGTAATCGTCCATAGCCTTGCTTTCGGGAATGGATAGTAAGAACAATCTCCCCTTGGGGTAAGCAGCACCTAGTACCAATTCAATGGCGCAGTCATACAGGCGATGGGGAGGAAGCTTTTTGGCCTTATTCTTGGAAAACACATACACAAATTCAAGATACTGAGGTGGAATAGGAGGGCCCTCCATAGAGATAGTGGGAACGGGAAGAGTGAGACAGGAATTACAGGAGTCCCTCCAACGTATAATCTCACCTTTACTCCAGTCAATCTCAGGGTTGTGTTTAGAAAGCCAGGAATGACCCAAGACCAAGAAGATGTAAAATGTAATTTCTTCCGAATGGCATGCTCCTACCAGGAGTTGGACAGGTTTGGAGATACGAGAAATTTGATCCCCAGGAAGAGGGTCTCCATTGAGGCCGCAAGAAGCTATAACCGGTGCTGTTGCAAGGGCTGCACTGACTTAAAAAGGGTGTCTGACCAATGAGCAGTGCGCAGGGAGCGCGCCAATGCAGAGGATAGGCTGGCGTCCTGGTTTCTGGGTAACATACCAGACGCCAGCCCAACGGTCTGAGGAAATATGCGTCCCAGGTAACCAGGCAACACACTGCACACTGAGCCGGAAGGCAGGGAGATGCAGGGATCTGGAGCGCCTGACAGGGAGAAGACACCAGTCTCAGTGGGAGAGATGCCAGTCAGAGAGCCACCAGGACAGCAAGCAGCGCGGGGAGCAGCAAACACCGAAGAGGACCCATGTGCAAAAGGTGAGTGCCGGAGAATCGCCGCGGCCCTGCAGCGCTGCGCAACAGTCTGAGAGACACAGGGAAGACCTGTAAGAAAGAGGATTAATAAACACTGCTAGAGAGCTTGGGTGTTAAAGGGACATTGAACGCATGTGAAGATGAAAGGGACATGAGTAGGTGAAGGGAGTTTCTGTAGGCATGTGAAGATGAGAGGGGGCATGTAATGGTGAGGGTTGTTTCTGGAGGCATATGAAAGTGTGGGGTCATTTGAAGGTGAGTAGTGTTTGTGGAGTTATGCAAGAAAGGTATAAAATGTAACAAGAGACAGGCATGTGTTTCAAATTAATAAGGTAATTATATTCTTATTAACATATCTATATTGTACAGTATATGTTATATAACACTGTATTAGCAAATATTTTAATACCATTCTAATAAATTTTATAGAGGCGTTCCTCGAGACATTTCCGTTTTTTAAGGGTTCTTTCAAGGCAAAAAGTATGAGCGAGATTGGTGTAGATGTTGATCGTTCTGTCCGAATTTTAGCTAAGAGCCTGACTGAGAATACATGATGGATACTTACCAAGATATTTGGAGTCTGTGCAACCATTTTCCTTGCAAAGACATCTTTCTGGATATTCGTAATAACAACAATAAAAATATTGTGAAAGGTAATAACATTGAGAGCACAGTGCAGCAGCAATATTTCCAAAGCAGTTGCTAAAACATTGTTTTCTCTATTATCAGAGTGCAGAACACATGCAGGACCATATTCACACTTAAGAAGCAGCTGCTTCTTAAGTACGATCTTTTCAGAAATGACTTACTACGCATGCGTAATAGGTCATTTATGCAATCTACGCAATATACTCAATCTATGTACCACTCAGGTAGTTTAGGCAGAAGGAGGCGTGCTAATTCTGCCTCGGGGAGGTTTTAGTTAGAAGTTTGAGGGGGGGATTAGGATTAGCCAGGGAGGGCGGGGGGAGACTTTCTACTTTCGTATTTTCCTTCTTAAGAAGGAGAATACAGACTGTTACTTAAGGAAGCCCCATGGCACTCCTAAGTGGCATAAGGTTCCTAAAAACGGGGTCAGGTTAGGGCCAGTATGGGTTAGTTAGGTGCACTAACCCAAACACAAACTCTGGAATCTGTTAACAGAAGAAAAAATGCAAAGTTGAAAGTTATGTAAGGTAAAATAGTAATATAGTTTGTGAAAACATTTTTAATTCTTCTGTATTCTGTCATAAACTGTTTTTGAGGTTTACTGGTAAGCATGCTTTAGATACTGACAATGGACCAGATCATGGGGTCTGATAATTATGCTGTTGATTGGATGCTTCGGGAATCCAAAATCGCAGGTTTGCAATATCAATACATCCACGCAATCGCACTGCCCTCATACAAAGTATCTTTTGGAATAACTCCTGAGTGAAAAAAGGCTGCCGTGTGGAATTCTTTATCGATAAACAGAGAGATAGCATTCCTATATTGTAGTATTCCAAACGTCAAACTGCAACTCCCAGCATGCTCCAATACCAATATACAGTTTAATACCAAGGCATACCTGCTTGAGATTGCAGTCCTGTTAAATTTGCTTCAATCACAATGTTTTCTAATGTTTTCTAACAGCAAAGGTGTGTGCACAGAAAAATACAATATAAACACAAAGAAAATAGGGCGATATCGGAGCTCTGGATCTGGCACTGTAGGTTTTTGTTCAGCTTATAAACACAAATAAGTTTATACTTCAGATTTACAAGCTTCTCTGTCAATCTTTCATTTACATTTGTATTAAAAAATAGCATGTTCATGTAATATATTACTGTTACAGCAAATATATGTGAAAAATCATTGTATCAAGCTAAGAAATATAATAATATTTTCATATTTTATTTACAGAATTGCAATGTGGTCATTTATTTCTTCACTTTCAACAACTAATGTATAATATCGACTGATTAAACTAGTTATGAATCATCTTTAATTAAGAAGCAGACAAGCCATGGAAGCGTTGGAGGTTGATGATATTAGTCCAGCTATAGAGGTCACTGAGGATTTCTTCAATTCTTTTGATAACTTAGAGCATGTTGCCCATCATTCTGAGGTCTTTGGAATTCATGAAGTTCCAGAACTTTTGGGAAATGATATTTCAAATAAAATCAAGCAACAAGCCGATGGACAAAATGCCAACACGTCTCAACATAGCATAATTTGGGAGAGATGTAAAAGTAGCCTTTTTGATGCCAAAGCAAAGAATGGTTTTCATGCCAAAGAACGAATTTCATCTACTAGAAGAACATTTCCTGATGCACCCTTGCTGACTGGAGAAGAAAAGGACTCTTCTGTGTTTAACCTTTTTAGTGCATGTCATCGTAGACGTGATCGGCCTCGTTCAGTTAATGACACAACAGCCCTCAATGAAGAAACACCAAAGTTTAGGCCAGGGCACAACAGGTCTCGGTCAGATGTTTGTCATATAGACTGGTCCAATGTCCGCAAGCCAGCTCCTTTGCAGCGGTCATCAAGCCAAGGGGTTCACTTTACTGGAGACTTTGAAGGCTACTCAGGTATGTGTGGGGTTTGTATTCTGAACATATGAGTGTTAACTGAATTTAACAAGGAGATCAGGGCAACTATAACTTATAATAATAATAATAATAATAATAATAATAATAGAAAAGTGAGAGCTAGAATGTGATTGCTTGTTATGGGCAACATCTCCACTTTTCTTTCCTGCAGCTTAGTAAATCTGGCCCTTGGAGTGCAGAAGGTTGTCTGGCCTAATGACTGATAAATATAGCATTGTACCACATCTTAACTATAAAGTATAGATGCCCATCTGTGTGTTATCTTGCACAACAAAACCAATCTACCTAAAATTTGTGTTGAAAATACATCATACTTTGCCTCATATCAGCTATACCATGCATAGACAACATTCAGCATGCCATATGATGTGAAAATAAAACTCCCAGCATGTTTTAACAGGATAGTCTTAGCTAATACCTTGCAAAGCATGATGGCACTTGTAGGTTCACAACCCTTTGATTTGACTTTATTATAATTTTTTAATTCAATAAATTTTTATTGAAGATTTCCAAAACAACAAAAAGCATAACCTTATACAAAAAACAAAACACAAGCAATAGGTAATAAACTCCCAACAGAGAGAAAATAGACCCTCTAGGCTGGATCAATAACAGATTGTCATACGTAGATTACGTAAAAAAAAATACGCATGTACAGTAGTAAACATTGAATGTATATGTTATACGTCCGGTACTCTGAATACGGGCCTCTTGGATCCACCGTCTGTCCCGTAAAGTAGCAAAAGTGTCAGCCGCCACAACTCCATTCAGGGACCCATAGATAGCTGAAATTGCCTTGTGCGAGTTCAGGCCCTTCAACTATTTGTCTAAACAGGAGGTGGGCAAAACTGTTAGAAGGAGGAAGTGGAACTCCCAAAATATAGTAAAGCAAACACTTTGGATATATAGTATAGCCACACTAATTCAAACTAATAAAGTTAAAATTGCAGCCAGGAAGGGGGTTGTGCAGTTCCCCCCTATACAGTAAAATCTCAAGAAAAACAACAACAATTCAAACGCAAATCCCAAAAACTCAAATAATAAACTAATAAAAATAAATATACATATATAAATATTTTGGTGTCCAACCAAAAATTAATAACTGTATATAGTATGTAGCTCAGAAAGTATTTTATGCATTAAGATGAAATTTTCACCAGTCTGTGGAGAATTGTCTGCTGGTGCTGCATGCCAAAATTTATAGTGAAATAATTAAGGTCACATTACATTGAAAATTAATTGGGAAGGCATAACTCAGTGCAGAAAGGGTCTTTTCACTAGCTGTTTGTTTTGTTAGGGAGCTGATAATGCTGGGGAGTGCCTTTGAGGGGTGAGGTGTCAGAGAAAATGACAGGTGTTTTACAATTTAGGAAAATGTGCTGCATTATTGCTGCATTATAGCGATAGGAGAGAGAGTTTCCAGCTCATAACATTGCACATGTCAAGTAAGAGCCCTCTGTTGGGTGCACTGACACTGCCTTCACATGAGAGGAGTAAGATGGCCACTTCAATCGGATTTTCCTGGTGTGCTGGAGGAGAAATCAGCTATAATAACTCCTTCTGGTGGGCTAGGGGGTGTTTTTAGCTTGAGGAGAACACACAGTAAAAACTTCAGCTTACCATTTGCTGTAATAAAAGAGATAAAAGCTCCAAATGGGTGTGTGTCTTCTGCTAGCAATGTGATAATTTATTCACTGCACTGGGGGATGACCTGAGGGAAACTCTGACATACAGCAGTCATTGTTGCTAGACACAACACTATCGCAATCTGCAGCATCAAGCCCTGTTTCAATTAAAAAACGGGGCAGTATGAGAAAGGGGGCGGGGCCTAATGATGTGATTTGCATAACCGCATCATTAAGCCCCACCCCCTCCATGCGTCGCTAGCTTCTCTCCGGGATCTCCCGGAG
>WWET01000357.1:44921-64937 GCA_011038615.1 Limnodynastes dumerilii
TATAAGCTCAGGCTCTCTTTAATGCAAGCATCGCCTGCAACTAACTTTATTTGTTCAAACCACACCCTTTCCATAAGCCTGCCTCCTTTGCAGCCTGCAGATTGGGTCAGTCCCTCCAAATATTTATGCAATGTTATCCAAATTCATCCAGGGTAAGGTCCAGAACAGACTCCCTGTTTTAAAATTTACCCAGAGTACACCAAAAGGAGGTCCCAGCCCCCTAGTATGTCTTATGGGATCTAATGTTAACACCCTGTGAAGTTTTCTTCCAAATCCATCATTCAGAATAAGCTCCACCTCTGTTCCACCCAAACTCTGCACACAACTGATGTTATTTGTTCAAACCACACCCTCTTTTCCATAAGCACCGTTTCTTTTGTGGCCCGCAAATCAGGACAGTTCTTCCTAAATCGGGATGGGGCTAGTGCCATACTTACCACTGCTAACTGCCATTTGCCAAATCCCTGGGTCAAAGTCTTGCTCAGCATACACCAATGAGTGCTTCGACCGGGACCCCAACCCCCCCCTAAAAACTGTCCAGGATCCAACTAGACCAGCTTGCATTGGTCTGGAAGAGAAGCTAACAGAATCACAATGCTGACAACAGCTTCTCTCCCAAAATTCTGGTCCCCAATCTGGTACCAGAGATTTGTTGGCTCTTGCTCTAAAATAAATTTGGGAGCGCTGGCCTATTTGCAGTAAGACAGAGTTACCTGCAGAATTGTCAGATTGCAAATGAAACAGTCAGGGAGACTCTGTTTCTTTTTCTCACACCTAATCCATTTTTTAAAAACAATTACGCTGTATCAGTGGTCAAAGTGGAAATTTGTGGCGGTATGGACATTTAGAAATAACAGAAGTGAATAGGGATTTTTTGCTTTTCTAATTAGTGGGAGAAGTGACAGTATGACATACCCCCGTATACTACCTCATTTCGAGCCCTGTGCTGTGTACCAATAAAACTATCACTTACAGCCGTCTGATAATACAGTCTAATGCCACACATCTTGATGTAGTATATCTAACAATAAATTATTAAATTAATTAAATCCAGTTTTTGAAAACAGAACAAAATGAATACAGACACAGGTCGTGCTTGGGCTTGGGATTAATATTAAGCCATTAAGTTATTACAACTTTTTTTATATAGACTACAAAAAAAGATTGAATTAGTGGTTTTTATTTGACTTTATGCCAGCTTTCATTTTGACCTATGTTATTTGTTTTTTTTTTTTTAATAGACCCATCCACTCCACGGTAAATGGGTGAGGTTTCTATCCAAACAGACTTGAGTACTTCTTATATATGTATTGAGAACATCTATGTAACCCAGGAATAACAGAATTGGGAATGAGGGAGCCTTGGTGACATAGACATCTGCTAGAAAGGCTGAAAATGCTGTTTGTGCAAAGAACAGAGAGCGTGATTGCCAGCCCTTTTATTGGATTAACAGAAAAAATGGTCACAAAATGCATAACCATTATATGTACTTTAAAGGGATTAGTGTGGGGTTCAAAGAAATGTAATGGCTCTTTTTGGGTTCTCAGTCAGTAGAATATATAATGAATGTTAAAGAAAAAAATTGTACTTTTGAGGTCTGGTTTTACTTAACAGAGAACCAAAACGTATGTTTTAAACCTATCGTACTGTACAACAGTAGTACTGTATCAATGAGATGATTTGTTTATTTCTATTATCTCATCAGCACAAAATTTATCTTTAACTTTGATAAGTATCGTTTATTGCAACACATGGCATCTTTTCTTATGTTTGGGTCATTATATTCATTAGAACTGTTTTTAATACTGCAGAAATAGAAATCTTTAAAGCCGTTTACAGTAATCCTATTGTGTGTGTGTGTGTGTGTGTGTGTATATATACAAACACTACCCCATATGACACCCTGTGGAAGATTCGTAGTGCATTGATGGTAGAGGCAGAGCACTCTCGGCAGCTGTCCAGAGCTACACTAGTGCAGTAAGTCCACTACTTATTGCAAAGGATCAGAGCCTCCACTTAGTTCCCTAGGACCATGCACTGTTCATGGTGCCAGTGATCTAAGTGCAGGCGCCGACCCTTGCAATAGTTCAAGCAGTGCAGCTGTGCGGGTATGCCAAGACTGCACGACTGCACTGTGTTAAGCCACGTCGCAGACATAGAGCTCCATTTACAAAAGCATTAAAAACTTTTTATAATGAGATAAAGACTGTTTTCAGGTGAAAATTGCCTTTTTCTCATGAAAACATTTTTTTTTCATATTTACAATGCTATGATCGCCATGGAAACCATGGTGATTAATAGCCGCAGCACCCCCCCAACACTGACCCGCTCTAATGAATGCAGGCCGGCTGATCGCAGCCTTTACTAACTGTATAGAATACCATCTCAGGATTAGTGTAAGTATTCCAGAAGTCTTTCCCTTTTTCTCCCTCTAATAGCTACCGGTGGAATACAAAGAATGTGACCATGTTGATAAAAATAAAAGAATTCAACTATTAACTATTTTTTGTTTACATTTTTTTAAATAAATAAAAATAATAATAATTTTATACATTTAAATATATATTTTGCCTACTGGTATCACCAATGGTGTGCCTTATTCAGTTGAACAAGATACACCAGTGAGTATTCCTGTGGGCAAAAGATAAAGAAGAAACAGGAAAGAAAGAGTTAAACTCACCTGCCGGCGTTACGCTTTTTGAAGTCCCGGCTAAAGTCTTGCAGACCATCGCAGTACCTCGCAGAGGGGTAAGTGTTAGTAAATGTACCCATCGCCATGAGCCTGGATTCCTTGATTAGCTCACAGCGCTAATATTAGTAAATGGACTCCATAGTGCCTAGCCCAATGTATTATTAACAGGGCTAGTCACTGTGTGCATGACTTCAGGTCTTGTCAGAACCAATGTGAGAGAGAGTGTGCTGCAAAGGAGAAAAGAAGCGGAGAGAAGACTTAAAAGCAGGTAAGAAATAAGTGTGGATAAGTGCTGGATACACACAAGGAGGGGACAGAAGGCTGGCTAGAACCACACAAAGAGAGGGACAAAGGGCTGTCTGGACTCATAAGAAGGGTGCTAGAAGGCTGGCTAGATGCAAAAAGCGGTGCAATTAAACCAGTATGTTGCGAATGAGTTTATCACTCCAATCTGTGGGCAGCATTGGGAACTACCTTACACTGTCACTTTAATTTCACCATACACGTTGAAACATTTCTGCTATAAGTTTATACGTTTTCCTAACTGTAAATGAGAGTCTGAATGATGGGGCATATATCATGTGCTTATCCCTCTACCCTGTCATCATCTCTTTCCATCTTTTTCTCTATACTGTCTATCTATCTTCTTATTCATCTGCTCCCACACACTTACCCAGCATCTTTATTTTCCTCACATATTGTTTTGATATTTTTGTATTGTATTTCATTTTTGCTTTATACATGTATTGTATTCCTTCATAATTTTTACCCTCTGTTAATTATTGTTTTGTATATGCAACTATTGTCTTTGCTATTGCCTCTGTTCGGCGCTGCGGATACTGTGTGGCGCCTTTTAAATAATAATAATAATAATAACAGCATCTGGTGGTTTATCATATGCCAATATGTGTATCTAATATTTCAGCATTTTATTTTACTCACAGAATATTATGTCAACTTTTCTATGCCTTGCAGCATCTGTTGATTGGCCTGCAAGTTAATTTATATATTGAGCCACCATTTTGTGTAACACACATGCAAGATATGTTTGTTTGATCAGATTGCATTGGTTTTCTGTGCATCATCTGTGCTGTCCAATCAAAATGCTTTGTGACTCATCCAAACTTAAGAGAAATTACATTTATGTAATCGACATGCCTTGGTATTATATAGTACAGTATAGTCATGTTCTATTTCCCTGTATACTGGTTCAGGGGTGTTGGTGTGTGAGGGCAAGGTAATAAAATATTTTTTTTTCTTATACATGTTTTATTCATTTCGGTATTATGATGTCCGCTGTATTAGAGACAATTTAGTTATTTTCATCGTATTGACTGAAACCTCTTATCCAGACTGCCACACTGCCAACATTTTCTATTTGTAATATAGGCCAAACCAAAAAGAAGAGTGAATGCGCTCTGTAATTTGATCATGTAACAATTATATCTCAGGATCCATCCCTTGCTATGTTAAAAAAAAAAAAAATCACATCTCTCTTTCACTGACACAGTCTAGACCTCATCTAGATCCGAGACCCTATCCCAAAGAATGATAAAAAAAATTGTTATGCCCAAATTTATAGAGGTTAGAGGTTTATTCCAACAGACAAAGCTATCACAGCAGCTTAAAGGTCCTCTACTAAGTTCTTTAATCAAGGGATGTATGCATGTGTATTCTAATACAAGGCACTTCACTACAGTCTATGTAATATCTTTATAGGTGATATTGCCTGTGGTATTGAGGGGAAAATATGCCTTTTTGCAGATGACACCAAGATATGTAACCGGATAGACACGCCAGGTGGGGTACAGAAAATGAGGGATGATATAGGTAGACTGGAGGAATGGTCAAGAGTGTGGCAACTGCAGTTTAATGCCAAAAAATGCAAAATCATGCACTTGGGACACAAAAACCCAAAGGCTCAATATTTCCTTAATGGCATTACATTAGAATCTACCGAGGAGGAAAGGGATCTAGGAGTCATTATTTCAAGTGACTTAAAGGTAGCCAATCAATGTAAAAAAGCAATGAGAAAGGCAAGTCAGATGCTTGGTTGCATAGGGAGAGGAATTAGTAGCAGAAAGAGAGAAGTAGTGATGCCCCTTTATAAATCATTGGTACACAGTCACCTAGAATACTGCGTTCAGTTCTGGAGCCATATCTCCAGAAAGACATAAATACATTAGAGACCGTGCAAAGAAGAGCAACTAAAATGGTCCATGGCCTTTATAACAAATCATACCAAGAAAGGCTAAAGGAACTAAACATGTATAGCTTGGAGCAGAGAAAGGAGAGGGGGGACATGATAGCAGCTTTCAAATACATCAAGAGTTGTGACCAGCTAGAGGAGGGTACCATTTTTCAAAAGAAAAAGTGTAATAGAACACGAGGGCATGAGTGGCTCTTGATACTAGTTGATAGCAGTCTTCAGAATTCATCATGGCTTTATCAGGCCCTAGACCCTTACCTAGGCATTCTGGGCCACTATTGGCAAAAACCCAGCGATGGTGGCCCTGTTCTGGTATAAGCAAAGAAACCACAAATATCACCACCATTCTGTTACAACATGAAATACAGACTGCTCTCATATGCAAAATGATTTTTAATACACCGGATTTCTAAAGCACCAGTACAAATTGTGAT
Organism: Limnodynastes dumerilii; assembly: GCA_011038615.1. Classification (NCBI taxonomy): domain Eukaryota; kingdom Metazoa; phylum Chordata; class Amphibia; order Anura; family Limnodynastidae; genus Limnodynastes; species Limnodynastes dumerilii. The sequence continues at coordinate 50,257 of WWET01000357.1, forward strand.
GTCTACAAAGTTGCATTTGGTAATGGGAAAGTGAACACAGCCATGAAATTCAAATGTTGTTAAGGGGCTGATAGAGAAACATTCAGTATGTAAGTCTACACGTGGACACACCATACTGCAATATAAAGCAGTGCTCCTCAACCAGTGTGCCATGGCACACCACTGTGCCATGGGATGTTGCCAAGTGTGCCGCGGTGCAATGCTTCCAACCGGGGAAAAAGCACTGGAAGACCTTGCCTTAAGGAAATAAGGGGATACTGGGGAGGCTGCAGATACATGAATGGGAAATACTAGGGAGGCTGGAGACACATGAATGCGGACTACCTGGGAGGCTGCAGACACATGATGGGGGCTAACATAGTTCAATTAGTTATAAGAAAAAAAGTTATTAGCTGTGATTTTTTAATTTATCAAATAAAAAATAATAGAATATCTGTGTATGTACTTTGTAATTCCTGCTTTCTTTTATATATATATTTTGCTTTTGGTGTGCCGTGGAATTCTGGGAAGGGCTTAGGTGTGCCAAGGGTAAGAAAAGGTTGAGGAGCACTGGTCTATGTAATTAGTGTTACTAGTAAATTTACTTTTATCTGATTTTTTTTTATTAAGTAATGTAAATATACCTTGGATGTATTATGGACAGATAATTTTGTTGTTATTGGTATTTAGGTATTAAACTTGTTTTCAAGTAGTGGATCTGAAATGAGAACCTGCAAACTAGATTTATTTTCTATGATTTTCAGTTCATTTAACCTATTTTTTTAATTACATTTCTTTTCATTTTCTAGAACATATGCCAAATATTCTCAAGAAGGGATTCCTGGAAATGAGTAAAACTCAAGAAACCTTTTGGAAGAGCTGTTATGCTGAGATATCTCAGTATAAACTTCACATCTACACTACAGATAGCAGTGGTAACCATAATGCTATCACTGCTTATCCTTTAGCTGATATTGAGAGTATCACTGTCGCAGGAAGCCACAAGACCAAACAACTTAATGTCTTAATGTCAGACAACACACAACTGCAGCTGAGGGCAGATTCGGCATGGGAGATTTTGGATTGGGGACAGAAATTATGGGAAGGAGTGCGTTTAGTTCCAAGTTATATGAAGAATCACCATAATGTCACAACAAGATCAAAAAATACAGTGGACAGTAACATTGACTATTTGGAAAATCATAGCTTGTCAAACAAGTCTAAAGAACTTTCTAGAGTCATCAACTTAGACAATGGGTTTCACAAAAATATTTTGAAAACAGGGACTCTTTATCGGCTGACAATGCAAAATAACTGGAAAGCTTTTACATTTGTTCTCTCCAGTTCTCATCTTGCAGCATATCAGCCTAGTTGTCTTGACGAGGATCCATTGATTAGCTATAACATTGATATGTGTGTATCTGTACAGATGGATATTCATGATGGGTATGATTCTTGTTTTCAAGTAATTTTTTCTCAAGATGTACTTCGACTTCGAACTGAAACTCATCAGAAAGCTCAGGAATGGATAGATGCTATAATATCTGCTGCTAATTTGGAGAGAAAAACTGATAAAAATGTACTAGTCCCTCTTAGAAATAAGTCCAAACAACATCCATCATTAAGGGAACAACAGAGGAGCAAGCGTCAGTCCGTAACTACAAGCTTTCTTCGTATCTTGACAACATTGCCTTTGGAGAGAGGACTCACTGCTCAAAGTTTCAAGTGTGCAGGTAAGAATTAATTTTCTGTGATATTAATTTTATTTTGTAGGAAAAGAATATGATTCACCTTCAAAGATTAGTTAGAAGTCATTATTGTTCTTGTGATATTATACACCAATAGTATTTATGGCTTATCCAAATGAATGGTTGATTGTACACCAGTGGTTGAAGTGGGAAATGAGAAGTGAGTGTATTATGAAATATCAACAATCAGAATGTCAACAAGGACAAAATGTTGTGTGCTGTACATTGTAATAAGAAAACATACAAAACACTTGTGATCGCAATCCAGCCCCTTTGTTAAGAGTCATTCCTCTTAAGTCTGGATGGGTCACATGGCCCAATGTTATTCAATAAAAGGTAACAATAAAATACAATAATAGTAATACATGATTCAATAGATTGAGTACAATGAACAGAGAATTTGGGGATGCCTAGGCCACTAGAAGATTTATAGTTATCTCTATTACCATATGGTATATTATGCGATTTATAAGATGATGTAATGTTAAACATCCTTGGTCTCTCCATCTCTCAATGCCTTCACAGCAATACCCCTTACTGCTTCCACAGATTAATGCAAATTCCACACCACCCACAAACATTTTAGGAACACTTCGTACCACCCAAAATATTGCAGAAATAACTCTGGCTACTGCAACGCATGACAGTACAGTTATTACAGCAGTAACTCCATATTTCACTCCCACAAATTACATAATTACTTTCCCAACATATTAAAGAAATATCTCATACAGACAACCCCCATACACAAGATACAGAAGTAGCCTCTGCAGACAGATCCAGTCACACACTCACACAGATGTATCACAGGAACACACACACACACATGTATCACAGGAATAGACACACACACACACGTATCATAGGAATACACACACACGCCAACACACACATATTTCAGGAATACTCAATAAAGACAGCCCCAAATAAATATATTACAGGTGTATCTCCTACTAACACCCCCTTTCCACCTAACCCCCCCACATATAACATTTTATTCCCTACAGAGACCCTAACACACATATTATGAAATATCAACAATCAGAATTTCAACAAGGACAAAATGTTGTGTGCTGTACATTGTAATAAGAAAACATACAAAACACTTGTGATCGCAATCCAGCCCCTTTGTTGAGAGTCATTCCTCTTAAGTCTGGATGGGTCACATGGCCCAATATTATTCATTAAAAGGTAACAATAAAATACAATAATAGTAATACATGATTCAGATTCAATAGCTTGAGTACAATAAAAAGAATGAAAAAAATAGGAAAAGTGAGTATGGGAGAAGACAAGGTGGATGTTCAAGTAAAAGAAAAATAAGAGAAAATATAGAAAGAAAAACTTGTGGCATTTAGCACACCAATAGGCACATAAATGCCAGATGCCAAAAACCAGAATCCAGGAGCCAGATAGCAGGAACTGAGTCATGAGCCAAGAGAACTGAGTAATAGTAACACTTAGGGCCGGATATACTAAAGTTGATTTGTGTTAAATCGGTAGAGATGTGTTTTGTTTAGTAGCGATTTTCCAATCAAAGTATTTACTAGGGGAAATTTTGGCCAAAATCGCCAGTCTGTCGGTTTTAAAAATCCCACTTGTTTAAATCGCTGTAGCGATTTTTAGCATGGTGCACATACAAATCTCTGGATTTACTATGGGGGGATTTAGTAAATCGCTAGAGACAAAATCGCTTGGTGGTGGGTGTTGATTTTATTGAAATCGGCACTCATTTTGCTTTTGCAATCACCCTTAATTTTTGAATAAACGTTACAAAAGCCTCACCAATACTAAAAAAGTATTCGGCAGCATGCAATTAACCCTTAGCCTGCTGCTGCATCTAGTACTATAAGGCACGCAATGCCCTTGTATTACAGGGCATGCTGCGCCTTATAGTGCCATAAGCGGTCGCATGCCAAGGGTTAATGGCATACTGTCGCATATGCAATTGCACCCCGTAAATATTACATACAAACTAGGGCCCCATACATATATATATATATTACATGCTCTGATCCCTAAAACTAATTAAATAAATCCCCAATACATAAAAGTTAATAACTTTTTCCCCGATACATATTAATACCTAATTCATACCCCTCTTTAAATCTCACACATGGCCCAATACACAAGATTACACATGTCATGTCACATATAGTAATAATCCCACATGGCCAGATACACAAGATTACACATGTCATGTTACATATAGTAAAACTTCCACATGGCCCGATACTCAATAATACATGTCGTGTCACTTATTTAAAAAATCCCACATGGCCCGAGACTGACTTAAGAATTGTCATGTCATGTAGAAATCCAAACACATATGGCCCGATAGCAAGCTCTCTCATGTCATTGCCGTGACTGTATTTATAACCTTGAACGGACCAAGGTTATAAATACAGTCACGGCATTGACATGAGTCATTCGCCAGAGGGACGAGGAACGAGCCGGACCTGTCTGCAATCAACAGCCGCAAGAAGAACCGGAGCCGCTGTCACCCCTGTTGCCTGGACAAAGACAACACTACTGAACCGTAAGTAAGATATGCATTTTATTCTGGACATTATTTATTGTGATATACAAAAGGGGGCATGATTTATGTATTACTATGTATCGGGGCAAAAGTTATTAACTTTTATGTATTGGGGATTTATTTAATTAGTTGTAGGGATCAGGGCAGGTAATATTTATATGTATGGGGTCCTAGTTTGTATGTAATATTTATGGGGTGCAAATGCATATGCGGTGGTATGCCATTAACCCTTGGCATGCTGCTGCTTATGGCGCAGCATGCCCTGCAATATAAGGGCATGCCGTGCCTTATAGTAGTAGATGCAGCACTCGTACAAGTTGAACCTAAACTCGATATAGTTTAATCGCAATACATCGCAGGGGTTTCAAAATCTCATCCATAAATCGACATTTAGTAAATTTGATGATTAATAAGACCAAATCCCATGTGATTTTGAACGATGTTGAGCGATTTAAATCACTGCACTGATGCGCCCCTTAGTAATTTCAGCTCTTAGAATGTCATTAACTCTTTTATATGTATTACCACAGTCTTATACACCAGAAAATGATCTAAACAATGAGAATTTAGGAGCAGTCTGAATATGTAACAGTGGGAAAATGTTTTTATTCCTTGCACCATTAGTGTTCCAGGGACCCATTGTCAAATAAAAACTTGTGTTTCTAAATGCTTGACCCAAAGTCTGTATTCTATTTTACACTCCTGAAAGCTAAAGCATGATTTTTACATGAGTGTCTTTTCTCCTTTCATGATCCTCACAGTATGTTTCTGTCAATTCTTAAGTTGCATACATTTAAAGTACTTACCTTACCTTAAGCTATGGGAGGAAATGGCACACTCATGAACATTATCAATGACTTTTTAGGAATGAGAGCTTTTACTACAAATGTACTTGCGGTACTCTGAAACTAGCATGTTGGCACTCCAGGTGCTCTAATATTCCCAACATTCTCCAATGGCATATCCATAACCAATACTTAACAATGCACAATAAAATATGCAAGTTCATAACTCCTGAATTGCAGGATGTTGCCTATGACTACATTATACTAAAGACTGCATAATATTAAGATATATAGCCAGTTACAGTATAAACATACTCAAAAGACTGTCTTATACTAAAATAACTCCTCATGAGTAGGACAGAGCATTCTGTACCCTTAACTTCAACTATTGTACAGCTTTTAGTTCCCACAACATAAAAAGCAGTACTGTTATTAAAACTCTAATAACCAGCCATTACAGCTAACATAACATATTATATCTCTCTACCTGGAGGAAAGGTATTGTAAACTCAATACTTCAGGCTCTTATTAAAGCTTGTGTGAGATGGAAGGACTGAAATTTTGTCTAACCTTGATAGGGATTATCAAACAACATATTAGTTTTCATTCTCTTAATGTGGCACAATGTAAAATGTGATGCATTATGAAACTCATTTTTTTTTGTGTTCGATGATATGCAGAGTTTTACAGTTTATTATGATATGTTGAATTACTGGAATGAATTTTGAATAGTAAATTTGTTACTGAGAGCTCCATTTACAGTTTAGAGTATTTTTTGTGCATAGTTTGTATTTTTTTTATTTTAACACTGTACATGCCCCTGTAGACGATCTTGTCCAACCCTTGTGCAAGCACATCTGCTTGCGTAATAGACTAATATATATTTATAAATTATAATTTTTGCTTAATTTTAGATGCCGAGGACATATGCCAGGTACATGTATAGAGGAGGTAAAACGTGATGAAAATAAAGTAAAAACTTTCAATAGTTTAGTAATTATGTGCATATACACCTGTAATTATGTCACAGAATATTTGTGTTGCACAGATCAAGGGCTAAGAGTCAATTCCTCAGTGCTAAAGGTTTGCATTTACTATGAAACCAGAGTTCAAATTTTTAACCAAATTGCATACATGCATTTATAAATAGTAGAAACCCAAAACTATTTCTCATCCCTCTGGCTGGGAGGTACAAACAGTTTTTCAGGATAGAAGGGCTTTGCTACAAATTCTTCAGTTATTTAGGGCAAATTCCAGTAATTATAGTCATTGTGTCTTTTCTAAATGGAGCATAATACAGATGAAGCCAGTTCTAATTGAGACCTTACAGGAGGTACAAATCCTTCCTTTGTTTAGCTTGACAAATTAGTGCCAGAAAGTGGTAAGGTCCGAATGGGAATCAAACACAAGAAGCACAAAGATGGAACTTAGAGCTACAGTAATAACCCTCTCTTGTCTTGCCAAAAGGAAAACGGGTAAAGACCAATTCTTGTTGAAGTTTTCTTTTTGTTCCAAATTCCCTTGACATGTCAGCAGCTCAGGACTGCCTTATTTATTTAGTTAAAGTGATTAAATTGTAATAGTCCAGGACAGCCCATTGTCTTTTTTTGTAATCCCAGCTCCAGAGACTCCAGCTGTCTCCATTAATTGATTGACAATGGCCTGCTGATAAGGAAACATGTTGGTTGGACCAGATTTCTTCCTTATGCACTTTCAGTTGAATTAGGCTGTACTTTTTCTCTTTGTTCACATCAGCACTGTGACAAAGGCAGAGAAATGCAAACAGGTCAGATGAGAATGGTGATTTGTGTGAATACAGACAGAGAGGTCAATCTTGTAGGACATTTTAAAAACAGTTTGAAGTGTGTCTGGGTTTCTTTGCCGTAGTTGTGTTTGGTTAGCAGTTCTTTTAATACATATTTGGTTTTCAAAATGTCCCACACAGGAAATGTAGCAAGAACACAGTGCTAGGAAGCAACATATTTCCTAGTTCAAATGCACAGAGCTAAATAAAAAGACGTCTTTTGTAGCATGTATATCTGGACTTTGCATGCTTTCAGTCAATTATAGACTTGTTTGTGGTAAATCTATAACCATTTGCTCATAACTGTGTGTTTTCCTTTTATTTGTTGTGTTTTATTTGTTAATTTTAATAAAACAGAAGAAAAACACCTACACTTTATTCTTAAAAAAAAACACCACTTAGATATATATATATTGTTCCATGATATCACTGGATGTTTGATGCTGAATTTTGTTCACTCATTGATTTTGTACAGCCTGGACCTGTACTTCTATTGGCTACTGCAATCTTGAGTCCAATTTATTAATATTGCTTCCTATTATCTGGCATTATTTATTGGGTTAATTGTAAGACTTAATCACACTCAAATGAATTTGCCACAATTGATTTGTTTCACAGCAATCATCAATCACAGCAATCAATGTGTAGTACAATTCTACAATTGCAGTACAATTGTTCTTGCTAATATGCCCTCCATGTTTCAGGTTTCTCAAGCACAGTAGATAAAATGGTTCAAAGAATCTTCTGCCAGTTTTTTTTAACTTATTGTCATGGGTGGAGTTGATTTTATATTTATAATGGGGATGGCTAAAAAAAAAATGAAGCACTGAGAACACATCTGCACTTCAAAGGACTCATGTTAATGTATGACCCACTTTACTTGAAAGCCAAAGATGCATTGACACTAGACACAAGTCAGTTTGGACAACTATATTTTTCTGTATCCTCTGTATATTTAAATGTGATACATTTAAGAGATACTTTAAACCAATTCCCCATATTCATAATTAAAACTTTTATATTTAAGTTATTATGTCTGAGTTTTACTAGATCCACCAAGAAACTGTAATGCAGATTTTTCGTAAGACAACATTGCTTTTCAGTATTGTCTCACTTTATTATATATTATATAATATAATATATAAACTGTTTTTTATTTTGTGTCAAAGATCTTTACACCTTTAACAAAAGTTTTGCTGAAATATTGATTAGACTATTAATTAAATCATTGATTATCTTGGGAACAGTTACCTTTATTAATTGTTCATTTACTAATCTATGCAGCCTACTGTCTGTAAATATTTGCAAATCTTCAGCGGTTCAATTCCTTGTCATTTGGAATACTGAACAGTTTAATTTAATTTTAAAAGTCCATTAAACAATATAAGGTAGTTACTTTTAAAGAGAGAAAAAAATCTCCTCTTGAGGTTTTACTGTTGTAGATATAACCTCTGTTTTACAACTAAACAATGCTTTTTAAATGTACTAAAGCATATAGCTTTATAAAAAATAATAATCCCTTAGACATGGGAGTTTCTGTATCTTAACAGAAAATGAATCATGCCTTTATACTGACATTTAATATTTTTTATATTTATTTGTATAATTAAGAGACCAATGTGCAAGTCTATAGATTTTAAAGAGAGATTGTATTCAACTGCAGAACATACTTTATCTACAAAAAGTTAAACATACACTTTTTTTTAGATATTCAAGGTCAAAGATCTTGAAATGTAGAAGTCAATATTTAAATATAAATCAATTTTTTATGAAAACTATGGTCCCTTAGTGTAAAAACAAGACCAACATGTTGTGCAATTGTGCCACAATCAGAAGCAAAGTTATGATTCGTCTTAGATGACCATGTAAGCATTAATTTTACACTTTTTGCCATGTTTGTGTTTGTAACCATGTTGCGTGAACACTGTAAATCACTGATGGCTAATATTTTATATATGAAAGCTTCAAGAAACACTGGTTCTCTCCCTATCAATAATATAATATAATAATATAAGATATGTAGCGGAGTGCGAGACCAAAGAAGTAGATACACTATCACAATTAGGTCCATCGGGCCTAAATCCGCACCTCCAAATAATAGCCAAAATTGAATCAAAAAAGCTCTTTATTAAGGCCATAGACTCACTAAACTCAGGAATAGGGTGTTCCCTGATGTATAAAGAACAAACTACATAAAATCACACTTATAAACACATATAGTGCCAGCATAAATGGACAGTCCAAACGTGTCAAATCCTAGCACATACTATATAGTATAGCAACTGTCCTAAAGACCTATAAGCCACATACATCAAGCTCCATATATGGGATAGCTACCAGCCCAGCAATGCAGTCCCCAAACTGGGAAACTAAAACAAAAAAAGTCCAAAGAAAAAAATAATGCCAAATGTGATAATATGAATAATGTTGAACACAGGCGTCTCACAAAATCCATCAAAGTGCTGGTGCATGGTGTAAACAACGATGCTTGGAGCAGATAGGAACTTCAATGTAGCATGGAGGCGGAATACACAGGCAGGCTTGTCACCCCGACGGCCATTTCGGTTTTACCGTCATCAGGGGAACCAAAGACTGCAGGCATAGCAAACTAACACAAAAGAAACAAGATATAAGTAGGTGCTTACCAGCTGAATCAAATCAGCGTGCCATGCGTTCCAACTCTGCACGCGTCCTCTGGGAGCCAGAAGTGCGGCACCGGAAGTCACCGCCCACAGGAACGGTTACCAAGGCCACCGCTATACAAGCGTAGCCTATGGACCGACGCAGCGAGCGAAAACCACGGAAACCCACAACCAAACCACCGCAGCACGTCAGGATGGAACGATAAAAATTATAAACAAGACCTAGGGAAATAACAGGAAAAGGGAGACTGTATAAAGAGACACTTGATAATGATATGCTACAAGTAACTATAATAGGTCAAAGTCATGACATCTAATAGCCCACCATAAGTGAAAAATATACCCTCAAAGTGAAGTAATAAAATAATATTAAACACCCCCACATGCTATTTGAAAATAAGAATAAAGATATCCTTATCCACCACCATAAAGATAGTTATAAAAAGCAGGCTAAGTTAAAATCCTCATTTAACCCATGAGGTGTCAGGGTGTTAAAGGAAAACATGAGTCTTGCCTCCTTGCGGAGTAACAGACCATCCCTATTAACACCTCTATGAAGTGGGGGGATGTGTATAAGAGGCATACATCTGAGCTCACTCAACTTTTTTTGTTTTTGTTCAAAAAAGTTTCTTGCAACAGGTAAAGACTTGAGATCTGTTCCGGATACGGCTCTGTTAATTGATGATTGATGCAACACCATCCTTTCTTTAAACATTCGGGTGGTCTTTCCGATATAAAGTTTATGACAGGGGAAAACGATTACATATATTACATATTTTGTGTCGCAGTTCATTCTAGAACATATCCGGAATTTTAAGTCTTTACTTGGATGTACAAACATAGTTCCAGTGATCAAATGACAACAATTTATGCAGGATGTAAACTCAGGGATAAACTCCCGGAGAAAAGACAACCAGGATTTTGTAGTGTGGGGGACAATATCATTAGAAACCAATAGATCTTTCAAGTTGGTATTGCATCTATAGCTCATTAACGGAGCCTCAGTAGCAGCGGAACCAATCCTGGGGTCACTGGCTATAATATGCCAGTGCTTGTAGATAATGACTTTTAAGGCAAGAGATGCAGTGGAGAAGGTGGTACTAAACACAAGGAGGTTAAGTGGATTTATTTCAGATGGTTTACACAGTAAATCAGAGCGGTCAACACGTTTACACCATAAAATGGCAACATCAACTTCTTTGGGGGAGTATCCCCTTTCAACAAATCTATGACCCATTACTTGTAGAGCTGTTTCAAGCTTAAGTGGGTCAGATGTAAGTCTAACTACTCTGATCAATTGAGAATAGGGTAAACCGGATTTGCGGGGCTTTGGGTGAAAACTCGCCGCATTTAATAAAATGTTCTTGTCCGTAAGTTTACGGAACAATTCAGTAGAAAAGGAACTATTTCCCTGTACAACCAGCATATCTAAGAAGCTGATAGATATCGAACTAAAGTTCAAGGTAAACCTGATTGTAGACTCGAGTATTCAATTGTTCAACCAATAACTCCTCGGGCGGCCCTGTCCATAGAAAAAATATATAATCGATGAAAGATACGAAGAAAGAAATATATCTGGCCAATGGGCTATTCAGGATGTATTCCTTTGAACAAATTAGCATATGATGGGGCCATGTTAGACCCCATCGCCGTCCCTTGGAGTTGAAGATAGAATGTGTTTTAAAATAAAAAATAGTTCTTATCAGAATGAAGTGAATTAGTGCCAACAGGAAGTCTATCGGAGGGCCCTCATAGTCCCTCATACCCTCGCTACATTGGATCACTTCCCGAATAGCCTCCATACCTTCACGATGTACTATATTTGTGTAGAGGCTAGTAACATCGAGTGTTACCATGATACAACTACCTGCTAAATGATTGTAAGCCCAAAGTTTGGGGGATACTCCCCCAAAGAGTTGAGGATGCCATTTTACGGTGTTAACGTGTTGACCGCTCTGATTTACTGTGTAAAGCATCTGAAATAACTCCACTTAACTGCCTTGTGTTTAGTACCACCTTCTCCACTGCATCTCCTGCCTTAAAAGCCATTATCTAAAAGCACTGGCATATTATAGCCAGTGACCCCAGGATTGGTTCCGCTGCTACTGAGACTCCGTTGATGAGCTATAGACGCAATACCAACTTGAAAGATCTATTGGTTTGTAATGATATTGTCCCCCACACTACAAAAACCTGGTTGTCTTTGGGCCTCATTCATTAAAATCGATTTTGACCCGCGATTTTGCATCGCGGGCCATCGCGGCGATATTTCCGCAATTTTTTTTTTTTAAATGTGGAATTCATTAAAACGCGATTTTTTTTCAATCTCAGGCGATGGTCTGCGATTTTTAAAGGGCTAAATCGCGGTGATTTTCATTAAAAAACCACCGCGATTAGCCCTTGAACAAATCGCGGCAAATCGCATGAGATAGAAAAAAACCTAAGCGCTGCGCTGTAATAATGGAACTACAAGGATCAGCAAAGCTGATCCTTGTAATTATATCAGCACAACATGGTTAAACTTGTAACCATGCAGTGCTGCATGTACTGTGTAAAAAAAAATTGAAAAAAAACCACAACACATACATTAACCCCTACATTGCTAAAATAAAGTATGCATGTAAAAAAAATATTTCCTAACTAACAATGTTCCCTACATGAGTGGACTTACCTTCGGTGGTTATCTAATTAAAGTGAAATAGGTGCATTGTATCGTATGTAAAAATAAATAAAAAATATTTGTACACTCACTGTTTGATGTCAGCATCTTGGGAAGCCTTTAATTCTTCTTATTAGGATGTGTTCTGGTCTTTTCATCTTCCTTGGATCGTCTTCTCCTGTTGACACTTCTGAACTCCATCGGGGTTGCTCCTTATGACGATCAGGTCACTAGGGGCCATTGTTTTTATAGTAGAGATGACGTCAGTTACATTGGTCCTCTACTGTTTCTGACGTCATCTCTACTATAAAAACACTGCCCCCTAGCGACCTGATCGTCATAAGGAGCAGCCCCGATGGAGCTCAGAAGTGTTCCTGCGTCATGTCAACAGGAGAAGACGATCCAAGGATGATGAAAAGACCAGAAGACATCAGAATAAGAAGGCTTCCCAAGATGCGGACATCAAATAGTGAGTGTACAAATATTTTTTAATAATTTTTACACACGATACATTGCACACACTTTACTTTAATTAGGAGAAATGACCACCGAAGGTAAGTGCACTCATGTAGGGAACATTGTTAGTTAGGAAAATATTTTTTTTACATGCATACTTGTTTTTTTTTCAATTTTTTTTTTTTACACAGTACACGCAGCGCTGCATGGTTACAAGTTTAACCATGTTGTGCTGATAGAATTACAAGGATCAGCTTTGCTGATCCTTGTAGTTCCATCAGTACAGCATGGCTAAGGCTTGCAGCCATGCAGTGCTGAGTTTTTACACAGACAAAAACACATGTCTGCTATACGGACATGTGTTTTTGTAGGTCCCGATCGGCAAAAAAAGTAGAATCACACCTCCTGGCTGCGATTTTATTTTTTGTGATTTTAAAGGTGATTTCACTGCGATTCGGTGAAATTGTCTTTAATGAATTACAAAACTTGTATCTTTATTATTGAAAAAAAAATTTAATACACGCGATTTAAAATCACAGTCAAATCGCGTGATTTTGTGCTTAATGAATACGGTTTGGCGATTTTTTTATGCACAAATCACGCAATTTGAGGCGATTTAGCCCAAATCGAGCTTAATGAATGAGGCCCTTTATATTCGGGAGTTTACCCCTAAGTTTACATCCTGCATCAATTGTCATCATTTGATTACTGGAACTATGTTTGTACATCCAAGTAAAAACTTAAAATTCCGGATACATACTAGAATGAACTGCAACACAAAATATGTAATATATGTAATCGTTTGCCCCTGTCATAAACTTTATATCGGAAAGAAAACCCGAATGTTTAAAGAAAGGATGGCGTTGCATCGATCATCAATTAACAGAGCTGTATCCGGAACAGATCTCAAGTCTTTACCTGTTGCAAGACACTTTTTTTAACAAGAACATAAGTTGAGTGAGCTCAGATGTATGCCTCTTATACACATCCCTCCACTGCATAGAGGTGTTGATAGGGATGGTCTGTTACTCCGCAAGGAGGCAAGACTCATTTTTTCCTTTAACACCCTGACACCTCATGGGTTAAATGAGGATTTTAACTTAGCCTGCTTTTTATAACTATCTTTATGGTGGTGGGTAAGGATATCTTTATTCTTATTTTCAACTAGAATGTGGGGGTGTTTAATATTATTTTATTACTTCACTTTGAGGGTATATTTTTTCACTTATGGTGGACTATTAGATGTCATGACTTTGACCTATTATAGTTACTTGTGTTGTGTTATCATGTGTCTCTTTATACAGTCTCCCTTTTCCTGTTATTTCCCTAGGTCTTGTTTATAATTTTTACCTCCATATATGGAGCTTGATGTGTGTGGCTTATAGGTCTTTAGGACAATAGCTATACTATATAGTATGTGCTAGGATGTGACACGTTTGGACTGTCCACTTATGCTGGCACTATATGTTTACATGGTGGCTATTTATATGTGTTTTTTATATATATTTTTATATGTGTGATTTTATGTAGTTTGTTCTATATACATCAGGGAACACCCTCTTCCTGAGTTTAGTGAGTCTTTGGGCTGGATCCAGACCTTGTTAAGTGTATGAACTTAGTTACTCAAGGGCTAAACCGTGTTGATTTCAGGGGAGTCATATTTCATCTGTTGCAAACAGTATTAGTGTTGAGAGGTGATGTTTCCTATCCAAAATCTAAATAACAGTGTGATAGTAAAGCTGGTCAGAATCTGTGTGCAGTAAGCAATTTAAAGATATATCCCTGCATGCAAAGAATACAATTAACTTGGCTCCACCTGAAATCAACATGGCATGGTTCAGGAGTAACTAAGTTCATGCACTTAACAAGGTCTGGATCCAGCCCAATATCTCTTAATACACTCTAAAGCTTTTGCTCTCTATAATTAATTAACAATTTCGTAAGCGACACAGAGGACAAGTCTAGAATCCATTTGTTGTGTAATTCAGGCTCATCTATTATTGCTAAGGCTTTAAAAATCCACAAACCTCGTGGGATCATTTTGGTATCTAAATATTTGTTCAAAAAAA
>WWET01000357.1:69358-83024 GCA_011038615.1 Limnodynastes dumerilii
GGGGGGGGGATTAAAGGGCCTGAATTGTATAATATACATTTTGTGGCCTTGTATGATTCCCTGCTTCTAACTACAACTGCAAAAAAGGAAATCTCCCCCTTGCTCAAGTACATTTCTTGTCCCACATTAGCTAGCTAGTCTGACTTCCATAGTACAAAATGAGAACAAATAGGTAATAGAAAAAAAGGCATACATTTTTTTTTATCTAAAAGGAAACCAAAGTCAGCTCTTCAATTGAGTTTTTTACTGGGAAGTAAAAGAAATTGTGATCCAATGTGGGTTTTATGTGGGTACAGAAGTTTGCTCTGGATGGTGAGAGGAGGGTGAATCTCTGTCTTTTATATACATTTTCTGCAATGCAAAAGGGTGCACAGCAGTCCTTTGAAGCAATGTAACAAAAATGAGATGTTTCAAATACAGTTCCAATATCCCCTCTCACGATTATTTTAATCCATATAATATATATTTTTATGGACATGATTTTGGCTGTGTTTTTCTGATATTTTAAGGGCACTTTTTTACATTTTCTGTAGACCCAAGCCTAACCACTCAAAGCTTGTGCTGGGTGAATGGCTTTGCTTTTAAACATGTGTGTCTGAGTACAGCTGGCAGTAACAATACAGAATAGATCAAACAAGAAACTTCATATAGTATCTGTGACTGATTACTGCTACAATCTACAATATATGGGATTTTTTGATGTGTGGTTGTGTTATAATATATAGCTGGTTATTTTATTTAAATTAGAAAGCAGTTTCAGGTAAGGATTATTACAAAAAACCAATCAATAATTAAGATTTAATTATGTTCTCTCTGTTTCCTTCTGTAAAGAAGAGCTACCATAGTAACAGACAGAGTACACTCTACCAGCATCTTGACAAAAGAACAAGAGCCAAACCAGAGCTCAAAGGGGGGAAGGGGCAACCTTTTTGTTTTTACATCTCTTCTAATCTACAGATGAAAAATATACCTGTGATGTTACTAGTTCTCAGCATTGCCTAATAATATTTGTGTAATGCATTATTCAGGATTTTATTCAAACTGGGAGATTGTTATCCCCCACTAGACTTGTTTTATCATCACATTAGCACCTAAGCATACTGAAATAATATTTGCTTGTTTACATTTAATGGTTATATAAATGTTTTATTGAAGATGATATTTCTGTTTTTTGTATAGGAAATATTCAAGGAATTTGCAATGCGTAAAATATAAACTGTGACAATATCCCTTATATGCTCCAGTGCCCAGAATAATTATCAGGGGCATAGGGAAAATCCAGAATTCATATTACAGCCTCTTTTTGCTCTGCACATTTACTTCCAACACGTACTGACATACCTCCCGACATTTGAGAACTGGAAAGAGGGACAAAAAGTTTGTGGCGTGGTAGAGGGTGTGTGTCTTGTACCACCCAATGGGCGTGCCTGGGGAAAGTGGGTGTGTCTTGCACCACCCAGAGGGTGGGTTTAGTGTCTGCCCCTTTTATTAATTCAGTCATCCATATGTCTGCCCCTTATTATTTCTCCGGACATCCATATGTCCAGCCTCCATATTTCTGCCCCTTTCATTATTTGTCCAGCCTCCATATGCCTGCTCCTTTATTATTTGTCCAGCCTCCATGTCTACCCCTATTATGTCAGACCCTTTATTATTTGTCCAGCCTCCATGTCTGCCCCTTTATTAAATGTGTGCTCCTAGTATATGTCAGGCCCTTTATTTGTCCAGCCATCCATATCTGCCCCTTATTATTATGTCCTGCCATCCATATCTGCCCCTTATTATTATGTCCAGCCATCCATGTATGCCCCTTAATATTATGTCCAGCAGTCTGGGATGGTTGGAATGCGACAGGTTGTATAACTATTGGTTATTATCTATGTGGTTTATCTTTTTATTCCAGTGGTATCATGTCACAAACCAGTACTGATCCCATTCCAGAGGGTATGGTTCCCTCACACCAACATATTCAGGGAATTAAATTGGTGTCTTGGAACGTTGGTGGTCTCAATTCACCAATAAAAAGGAAAAGAGTTACTAGTCACCTTAAAACTTTATCACCAGATATTATTTTCCTCCAAGAAACGCATTGGTCCCAGGAGACTGGTCAGCTAAGAAGCCCTTGGATAGCGGAGTGTCGTAAGGCTAACTACATAAACAAAACCAGGGGGGTAGCTATACTTTTCAATAGAAGTGAGATTGGGGGCAACTACATATACGTTAATTAACATATATGCACTTAACTCACCGCCGAGGGTATTTTTCACACAAATATCTGACATCTTGCTGCAATCAGATATGTCGAATCTTATTGTAGTGGGTGATTTTAACACGGTGGCCAACCCTGCCATGGACAAATCCTCTTCCCCGATCTGCACCACACCCAACTCCTCCACCCATATTCAATATTTACAGCAGACACACCAGATTTCCGATCCATGGCGTATACGCAATCCGTCAGATCGTTCATACACTTTTCATTCGGCAGTACATAGATCCTTTTCGCGCATTGACTACATTCTCATAAGTGACCACTTATTCCCTAGGCTTCTTAACGTGGATATTCATACAATAGTAATCTCCGATCATGCCCCCATATCTTTGTCCTTCCAACTGACAATTGGTCAATCTCGTGATAGATTGTGGCATTTTCTATCATATTTTTATAATTCGGACGACTTAAAAAAAATTTTTTGTAGCCGAGTGGACAGTCTACGACCACACAAATAATCAACATAAAGATACCCCTATTTTGTTTTGGGAAACTGCTAAGGTAGTGCTTAGGGGAAAGGTAATTTCTTACCAGGGCAAACAAAAAAAAGACTTCCAACTGAAATATGCCTCCTTAGATGACGCTACGGTTCATGCGTTTCGTGCTTATTCCCAGGATCCCACTGACTTAAATTTTATTAACTATAAAGAAACAAGACAACTCTTAGAGAGTTTTCTGCTCACCCAGGCCCAAACTAAGTTGGACTATGGTAGAAGTAAATTTTTTCGGTGGGGGAACAAACGGGGCAAACTTCTGGCAAATCTGATTAAGACCCAAAAAGCCAAGAGGTCAATAGTAAACATAACTAACCCATCTACAAAGCAAAATTTTACCTTGTTAAAAGATATCCAGGCGGAGTTTCATAAGTATTACGCTTCACTTTACACGGCCACCCCAAATTACCCTGAACATAGAAACATTTTCTTTGACAAAATAAATCTCTAAAACCATAGCTACTCTGAAAAAATAATAAATCGCCAGGCCCGGACGGTTTTTCAGCAGGGTTCTATAAACTCCTTAAACCAGAAGTAACTCCTTCCCTGACTAAATTGTACAATACCTTACACTCTGATAACCCCTTTTACCCCTCGTTCAACAGTATGGGCGTGCTTAGCTGCGTAAATTCGTTCAGCCCATACGTACGTGTGCGTATGACTGCGGTTACGTTGGAAAAAGTTAAGGTAGGGTTTGGAAAGCGTATCTTGACAAAATACGTCCGTGCAAGGGGTGTGCCGAGGGGAGTGTAACGAATTTACGCGCACGAAAATATGCTCCGCGAATAAACGTACGGCAAACGTAGTTCTGGATCTACCCCATGGTTTTTAATATTTTCCATCGCGGCTATTTGTCTCCTGTCAAGATGGGTCTGTTGGCCAACTCAGTCTGCCCTAAATGTGGTGTAGAAGGGGCTACTCTAATTCATTGTTTTTGGGATTGTCCCCAAATAAGGAAGTTCTGGAAGCAGGTACACTTATTTACCAATGCACGTCTGATGGATGCACTACTACTTACACCAGAATGGGCGGTATTGGGTTTTATACACCCAGATATGCAGCTCAATAAGAAAGATAAACATATGGCCTTACTCATTTCTGCAGTGGCCAGAAAGTGCATTCTTCAGACGTGGATACATGAGCGTCCCCAAATTATATATTTAAGTGAAAACTCTTCTATCTTTTCCGTATGGAATGGCTTGAAGCCACGCAAAGAAAAGAAAAATCTGTAAGAGTCTTTTTTCAGATATGGGATAGATATATAGAAACACTTGACCACTCCAAACGAGCACAAATTATCTCCTGTTTCCAAAATACACAGTGGTACACAACCAGAACTTTGCTGGAGGATCCCCCTATTCAGAATGTAAATAGGAAGGTGTGGCGTAGGTTCTTTCATTTGGGAGGAAAGAGATGGGTTAAGTGACTGATGGATGCCGTGTCCGTCCAGCATCCAATATCCAACATTTACCGAATTTTGTGATATTTTGAGATATCTTTGATACCCAAAATGTGTTTGCTAGTAAATATTTTTCCTAATTACTAACCATAAAAGTGGTCAGAGATTTCAGCAAGATTTTTGTATCGTTCTGTAAATTTAATGATCAGGTTATTTGCTTCACTTTCTTTGAACAGAGGTACCAAGCAAGCCAGTTTATTTAATCTGTTAATGCCTTCCTTTGTCTTTCACTGACGTTTTGTTTCGCACTGATGTTTGTGATTTCATATGAAAATGACTATAATATATGTTACAGTGTAACTTGTTTTTTGCTCCAATAAAGAAAATTATATAAAAAAAAAATATTATGTCCAGCAATCCATGTATGCCCCTTATAATTATGTCCAGCCATCCATATTTGCCCCTTATAATTCTGTCCAACCATCCATATCTGCTCCTTAGAATTATATCCAGCAATCCATATTTGCCCCTTAGAATTCTGTCCAGCCATCCATATTTGCCCCTTATAATTATGTCCAGCCATCCATATATGCCCCTTATAATTATGTCCAGCCATCCATATATGCCCCTTATAATTATGTCCAGCCATCCATGTGTGCTCCTTATAATTATGTCCATCCATCCATGTATGGCCCTTATAATTATGTCCAGCCATCCATGTATGCCCCTTATAATTATGTTCAACCATCCATGTATGCCCCTTATAATTATTTCCAGCCATCCATATATGCCCCATTAATTATGTCCAGCCATCCATATGTGCCACTTATAACTTATTTTCTCTTACTAAACTTTTGATGTCTTCTCCCTTCCTCTGCGGAGCTGCCTCTCCTTCTCTGACTGTAGTCACATGGTGCGGACGTACAGATAATACAGGGCTCTTACGGGAGCCCTGTAGGACCAAATCTCTTTTCTTGAATGGCAGTGACCGCATAGGTTAGGTCACTGCCATTCACAGTAACAGGTTTGGTCTTACAGAGCTCCCATAGGAGCCCTGTATTACCTGTTGTGTTCTGTGAAAAGCCCTTCCGCATATACCGTGGCACAGGCTTTAGAAAAACAAAAGAAAACAAAAAAACAACAACTTTGTCCCGAGAGTCTGATCTCTTGGGACAAGTTGTGAGGCGGGTTGGACAGCCCCCCCCAAAACTTGAGAGGTATATACTGACTAGGTTTAGTTCACAAGGGGGTGTTCCATGTTAGCAAATGTACAGTACACATTCTCTCTCTTGATGCATACTGCTCCAGACTTCATATTTCTACAATTTTCCATGCATTGTAGAATGTTTCAGACCCTCCAACGTGATCCATTTCATTAGGTACACTATTCTCCGCTCCTGAGCTTCCAACTGTCACTCACCTGGTTTTAATTAATTTACTGATATTTGAAAAACAATTTTCTCTTCAACAATGGTGGTTACCATAGTTACTGACAGTTGGAAACTCAGGAGCAGAGCTTTTTGTATCTAATGGAATGGGTCATGTTGGAGGGTCTGATATTTAAGGTAGCCACTGACTGTCAAGTCTATCCATGTGAGTTGTCAAATCGTGATCACATTCACACTTGGGTAATGTGAATTCCTCTGAATCTTTTGCTTAGGGATCTGATTACAGCAAATTTGTGTTCTGAACCCAGTCATTAGTTGCAGTTCAGACTGGCAGTAGATTGCCCAATTTCTCCTCCTGCCCTGAAGCCATGCAAATAAATTTGAAACATCATTTTTTTCCCAAGGTGTATTTCCCACCCATTCCGCTAGTTGCAGGACAGTTTTGCGTTTAGGGCTACGTCCTTCTATTTCTTTCAAGACCATATTGGGACAGGGGCTGCTCCAAAGCTGTCACCATGCCTCTGGCTGTGAACACACATCGGCATACTCACCCTTTCATTTTCGCGGGTCCTGTCGCTTACAGCTCCGGAGAGTTGAGTAACCTCTCTGGGGACTTTTGGTGTTGGTGGGGGGTTAGGGTTAGGTTCTTAGGAAGGGAGAGTTAGGGTCAGTCTGTAAGGAGGGGGGTCTTAGGGTTAGGCTATAGAGAAAGAAGGGTTAGGGTCAGGCTAGGGAGAAGGGAGGATTAGGGACAGGCTGCGGGGAAGGAGTGGTTAGGGTCAGGTTGCGGGAAAGGGAGGGTTAGGGTTATGGTAATTGAAGGGGAGGGTTAGGGTTACAATTAGGGAAACAGTTGCGGTAGTTTTTCCTCTTACCTATCGGAGCACCGCATTTGGTGCTACTGGAAATGATTGCTATGCCTCATCGAGTTCGGAATTGGCTGGGAGAGAATGGCCCTATCAAAATAAGGCAGCTCGCAAAGGGAACGCACACACCTTTAATACAAAGAAAAAGTGTGCTCCATAGATACAAATTTATCAATTCTACCACAGTGTTGATCATCAGTTCCTACATTCACAAAACAAAACACATGAACGTTTACCTTACTTTCTAAATGAGTATGCTTTAGCCTTAAATGCTAAATTGCCAGGGTCACTGCATATTTATCAATTAAAAAAAAAAAAAGCAGCAATGTCAATTTTGGGATTTTGGTACAAATTTTTCGATTTCAACTTTGTAGCCATTTTAAAAATTAGTAAACATGTTGCAGTGTATAAAATAGATGTTTTACTTGCATCACATTTCTGGATTTCTTTATTTTTTTTTTTAACAAACAAAGTCCACCTTTCCTTACAGTGCCCTTATTCTAAAACTTAAATAAAAAATATGTGTTCAAAACTGGGCTAAAAACTTCAACAGGTTAAAATTGGAACAAAAAAAAAAACCAGAGAACAGAAATAAGTATGTTTTGGTAAACGAGACAAACACATGTTGTTATAATTAAAGAAAATGTTTTGTTTGGTTACCACCAGAGGTCCCTCTAACTGTGTATGTTTAATGTACTGTACATTTAAACAACTAGGTGTACTATAATTGTATTTTTGTACTATAATATAGCAAGGTATTAAAAGTTGTAGATTAGTTCAAGGAACAAAGGCTTAAAGTCACAAAAAAGAACAATAGGATATCTGGTAATCAGAGCCGGATTAAGACTTCACGGGGCCCTAAGCATGATACCGGTTTGAAGGCCCCCTCCCAATGAAGTGATATACAACACACACATATATATACACACACACATACATATATATATACACACACACATTCCAAAGAACTGTCACTCCTCTTAATAAAGTAGAAAAAACTTTCCCTGGTGCTGTATCAAAATGTAAATGCAGAGTCCAGAAACAGAAAGCACTCAAGGGACTTGAAAAAGATGAAGAAAAAAAGTTCATTTATTATTTCATAACTCTAAGTTTAGAGTCATATGCGGTGTAGGAGCCGCCAACGTTTCAACGTTTCAATCCAGGTACACTTGGATTTTCCTCAGGGCTTATTCACAACAATGCAGACAGATTTTTTTTTTAAATCTGTCTGCATTGTTGTGAATAAGCCCTGAGGAAAATCCAAGTGTACCTGGATTGAAACGTTGAAACGTTGGCGGCTCCTACACCGCATATGACTCTAAACTTAGAGTTATGAAATAATAAATGAACTTTTTTTCTTCATCTTTTTCAAGTCCCTTGAGTGCTTTCTGTTTCTGGACTCTGCATTTACATTTTGATACAGCACCAGGGAAAGTTTTTTCTACTTTATTAAGAGGAGTGACAGTTCTTTGGAATGTGTGTGTGTATATATATATGTATGTGTGTGTGTATATATATGTGTGTGTTGTATATCACTTCATTGGGAGGGGGCCTTCAAACCGGTATCATGCTTAGGGCCCCGTGAAGTCTTAATCCGGCTCTGCTAGGATCCAGTGATTATCAAGAAGTATGGTTTAGTATAATGACTGAGAGAGACACGGACAAAGACAAGGGTGCTAGACTAGGCGGATTTTGTGGAAGTAAGGAAATGTGTAAGTGATTTTTTTGGCAGAGTGCAGGCACATGAAAGGGGCACAGGTGCAGTGGGGAAATTTAAAAATGCATTGTTAACAGCAATAAACGCCTAAGGGTTGAGTGCATTAACGGCCCTCTTATCAGCACATATCACCACTTGCCTGCAAACAGCTCTTCACCCTTAAACCTTGACCCCACTATGGAGACAGCGAAACACACCAGGCTGCATAAAAGGGGGCTTCGCAGAGCCCCCTATGTTTATTTTACAATATATAAGCAACAACAATAAACTTATAATCAAAATAAATAACCAGTGCTATACCAAGAATTCACCAGGTTGGTGACGGAAGAAGGCAGTGTGGGACCCATAAATAACCAATAGCTATACCAATAGCTATCAAAATTGATTGAAAGGTGGGGCAGTAACCACCCACCACGCGCTGGCGTTCTGATAACCAAAATGGGGGCATTCACCACCCCATTTGCATAGGAACGCCGCGCCCCAGCCGATGATAATTGACGGGGTGCTCCTGTTTATGAACTAGCCGTCCCAGGCCCGCCCTTTAAACGAAACCCCAGGCCGCGGGCATGACCACCGCGACCAAACACCTACATGGCTAGAGGAGAAAACGCCCGCCAGGCTGTGAAAGGAAATTTGGCCCCCAGACTAATAAACAAACTAAAATTAACTAACCACTGCCTTCCCGCAGACCTGAAATAATGGGAGGGAGGGAGGGTGAAAAACCTGCAGGCAAGGAGAAAAAGGGGAAATTCTACAAGTGCTGAGGGTTTATATAACTTCCCCCCAGGGACCACCTTCCTTTCCCCTATTGGCTCTGAAACCCTCAAAACAATAAACAGTTAAACAAAACTTGATGGCCTACCATTTCCCAACCCAGGGTTTAATTGCCTTCAGGCTAAATGAATTAACCCTCAGTTATTCTAAACGCCTAAGGGTTGAGTGCATTAACGGCCCTCTTATCAGCACATATCACCACTTGCCTGCAAACAGCTCTTCACCCTTAAACCTTGACCCCACTATGGAGACAGCGAAACACACCAGGCTGCATAAAAGGGGGCTTCGCAGAGCCCCCTATGTTTATTGTACAATATATAAGCAACAACAATAAACTTATAATCAAAATAAATAACCAGTGCTATACCAAGAATTCACCAGGTTGGTGACGGAAGAAGGCAGTGTGGGACCCATAAATAACCAATAGCTATACCAATAGCTATCAAAATTGATTGAAAGGTGGGGCAGTAACCACCCACCACGCGCTGGCGTTCTGATAACCAAAATGGGGGCATTCACCACCCCATTTGCATAGGAACGCCGCGCCCCAGCCGATGATAATTGACGGGGTGCTCCTGTTTATGAACTAGCCGTCCCAGGCCCGCCCTTTAAACGAAACCCCAGGCCGCGGGCATGACCACCGCGACCAAACACCTACATGGCTAGAGGAGAAAACGCCCGCCAGGCTGTGAAAGGAAATTTGGCCCCCAGACTAATAAACCAACAAAAATTAACTAACCACTGCCTTCCCGCAGACCTGAAATAATGGGAGGGAGGGAGGGTGAAAAACCTGCAGGCAAGGAGAAAAAGGGGAAATTCTACAAGTGCTGAGGGTTTATATAACTTCCCCCCAGGGACCACCTTCCTTTCCCCTATTGGCTCTGAAACCCTCAAAACAATAAACAGTTAAACAAAACTTGATGGCCTACCATTTCCCAACCCAGGGTTTAATTGCCTTCAGGCTAAATGAATTAACCCTCAGTTATTCTAAACGCCTAAGGGTTGAGTGCATTAACGGCCCTCTTATCAGCACATATCACCACTTGCCTGCAAACAGCTCTTCACCCTTAAACCTTGACCCCACTATGGAGACAGCGAAACACACCAGGCTGCATAAAAGGGGGCTTCGCAGAGCCCCCTATGTTTATTGTACAATATATAAGCAACAACAATAAACTTATAATCAAAATAAATAACCAGTGCTATACCAAGAATTCACCAGGTTGGTGACGGAAGAAGGCAGTGTGGGACCCATAAATAACCAATAGCTATACCAATAGCTATCAAAATTGATTGAAAGGTGGGGCAGTAACCACCCACCACGCGCTGGCGTTCTGATAACCAAAATGGGGGCATTCACCACCCCATTTGCATAGGAACGCCGCGCCCCAGCCGATGATAATTGACGGGGTGCTCCTGTTTATGAACTAGCCGTCCCAGGCCCGCCCTTTAAACGAAACCCCAGGCCGCGGGCATGACCACCGCGACCAAACACCTACATGGCTAGAGGAGAAAACGCCCGCCAGGCTGTGAAAGGAAATTTGGCCCCCAGACTAATAAACCAACAAAAATTAACTAACCACTGCCTTCCCGCAGACCTGAAATAATGGGAGGGAGGGAGGGTGAAAAACCTGCAGGCAAGGAGAAAAAGGGGAAATTCTACAAGTGCTGAGGGTTTATATAACTTCCCCCCAGGGACCACCTTCCTTTCCCCTATTGGCTCTGAAACCCTCAAAACAATAAACAGTTAAACAAAACTTGATGGCCTACCATTTCCCAACCCAGGGTTTAATTGCCTTCAGGCTAAATGAATTAACCCTCAGTTATTCTAAACGCCTAAGGGTTGAGTGCATTAACGGCCCTCTTATCAGCACATATCACCACTTGCCTGCAAACAGCTCTTCACCCTTAAACCTTGACCCCACTATGGAGACAGCGAAACACACCAGGCTGCATAAAAGGGGGCTTCGCAGAGCCCCCTATGTTTATTGTACAATATATAAGCAACAACAATAAACTTATAATCAAAATAAATAACAGTAACGTAGATTACGTTACAAAATTACTGCGCATGCGCAGTAGCACATTTCTCAAAACTCCGGGCTCAGTTACATTACAGCCGGAGCTCTGAATACGGCCCAATGTGGGGGGGGGGAGAGAATGGGCAATATTTTTCCCATCTGTATGATGGGTTTTAGACTAGTTAAATATAATTGCTATTTTTACAGGAAAGTTGTTAAACCTAGGTGTTAACTTTAAATTTAGAGCTAGTTGTGTTCAAACATTGCTGGACTGTCCATGTTTCATGTACTTCTCCAACACTCTATGTTCCAATCTAATAAGAATCCAGAATGAGAAGCAACAGACAGTAAAATCTACATTAAAGAAGGAGAGTCTGTCAACTTTACTCATTCTAGGGGGCTTTCCCATTCAGTCTGGACTTTGGACCGGATCCTGTATGACAGAGTGCATTCCAAATGCATAATTATGCAGTGTAATCACACTGTGCATGCGTGGGAATGGCGATTACACGTTGGAACGCCCTAAAAATGATTCACAGTCATGCAAAGTGAATCATTCTAACAGCGGGACATGACAACCCTCTATGCGTGCAGCGTGTATGCATGGTGGGTGCATGGCCAGATTGAGAACCATGTGGGCTTGGGACTGAAAATTATCAAGGGCCCACACTATATAGTATGCTTTGGAGGAGGATGTCAGTCCCTGCAGTGGGATGCCTGGAGATCTGCTGTGTGGGGACCTATTTTCAGATGAAGGCCTGGGACTGTAGTCCCATTGTTAATCTGGCCCTGAGTGAGTGGGGGGTAGGTATTTAAATTGTGCAATAGGACCTCTGAGAGCTGTTTTAAAATCTTTATGCCTTGCAAGGCATTTTTTGTGTTATGTTTTGTGTTATGTCTTGTCTCTATCTTAATAGGCAAAAGTGTACAGTATATCCCTTCAACCATATTCCATACATCCAGGTTGGGCTTATATTAAAAAACAGATTAATTTCCAGGCATAAAGCAATTTAAGTATGTATGAGCAATTTAAGTAAGTCTTGTGTTGTTAACATAATTCATTGGGACACCTGGGAGAATAAAAGATTATGTAGTATGATAAAAATCTGTTTCATGCTATTGTGCAGGCTCTATTTATTTTCATGTTAGAAGTACAGAATATAATTAAGCTATATTAAGATCTTGGGCAATTCATATATATTAATTTCATTGTCTGAGGCTAGCTAATATATACATTTTTATAAATGTAAATAGATTTTATTGCATTAACTCTTTATATAAGGATTTGTGTGTGGGGGGACCAAAACACATTGGTATTGACAAATTCTTGAAGGTAATATGTGTGTTGTGAGTATATGCATGTAAATGTATATTATCAATAAAAGTTAGTCACTATCATTTCACTATTTGTCTATTTTTTTTTTTTTTTACAGAAAGAATGATTTTTGATTTTTTTTGTGTCCTATTACCTAACTGAATTTACTAATGCTGAGGTCATTATAAACTTATGTCCAGTGTTTTTTTTCTCCTACTGTTACAGGCTGCCAGAGACCAATAGGACTTTCCAATGGAAAAGCCAAAGTATGCAGCTACAGTGGGTGGTATTATTGCTGCACGTGCCACGTGGATGATGGTTTTGTTATACCTGCCCGTCTTGTTCACAACTGGGACACCTCTAAACATAAGGTATATCTTTTTTTAGTTTGCTTGTTTTAAAAACAAAATAACTAATACACAAAGATATTTATGGAGCATTTTGCCAGACCGCTATACTAGTGGCCTTTAAATTACTAGAGTAGACATTGGCACGTTGCATTACGGTTGGAGTCCCCGCACCGATAGCTGTCATTGCGAAGTAGAGACAGCCGAAAGTTGCTGGAATTTGGAATGCGATCGGCACACTCGTCCATTCCTTTTAGGAAGCGCTGCTGGACCACAAGGGATATTTAGGGTTGGGGGGGGTTAGGGTTTGACTCTGGGAAAGGGAGGGTTAGGGCTATGGCTATGGGGGTGGTTAAGGTTAGGCTATGGGGAAGGGAAACTTAGGGTTAGGCTGCGGGGAAGGGGTAGTTAGGGTCAGGCTGCGGGGAAGAGAGGGTTAAGGTAATAGAAGAGGAGGGTTAGGATAAGGATTAGGGAGAGGGTTGGGGATAGAATACTTACCTTTCGGAGCACTGTGTTCGGTGCTCCAGGGATCGATTACTATGCCTAGGCAATCGTTTGCCCAGCCAGTTCGGAACTGGGTAGAGAGAATGACCCTATCATTTGCAATGGGGACCCACACCTGTTGCATTATATATTATATTTCTGTGTGACATAATTTTAATGAATTAGTATGTCATGTGCATCATAAATGTGTGTAAGTGAAACTTTCATCTACATTGCGTGTGCTGTTACTAAAAAGGTTGACTTACAATACACAAGAAGAAAAATAACTTAGAAATTCCTATAGTAATCAGTACTGCACATTTCTATAATTGGCCAGAGACTACATAGTTGCATGTAACATATATATTTTTTATGAAAATTTGTTAATATAAAATTATTTGATACTGCTTAAATGGAAATCGCGCCTACCCCCTTCCATTGAGAATTGTTTTTCCTGTATAGACTATTATATGACTATGGAAGAGACCATATTTGTTACTCCTGACCTAGTTTCCCAGTTCACAGCCACCTGGTTCTATTGACTTGAATTCAAGTCCTCTCCGTTTTACGCTGATGCATTGGGCCCT
>WWET01000357.1:87457-100277 GCA_011038615.1 Limnodynastes dumerilii
AGAGCAGCGATGTTATGCTGAGCGCTACAGCGCTCAGTGTAACATCGTAGCTCTGGATCAGGCCCTATGTGTATATTATATAATATTTTTTTTTTCTTTCGCAAGCCATCAATTTATTGGAAAACGTCTGGTGTGAGGAGCTAGGAGCTTTATTGCCTAGAAACTGCATTAGTGCAGGCCGCAATCTCTATAGATAATAACTGACAAGATTCCCAGAAGGAAAAAAAAACTTAATATCACATAGGTTATAACGAGTAATGTAGAAGTGTAGGTGTAATAATATCACATAGGTATATCAGGTGTCAGAAGCATAGCAGATGGTAACAGCTCACAGGTAAGTATGACCCTGGTATATGAAAAACACACAAGGTAGTCTAAAGAAAGTAGGTACAGGTAAGGCAAGCAAAATTGCCCATATATTTAAGCACTGATTATGTCACTGCCGACTCTGTGGAGTTCCTGGCAACAGGGCACTAAATATTAGAAGAGCAGGAAGATACTTTCTTGCTTTCATCAATAAGGTCTGAACCAAGCTGGAAAGGCAGCTGTAAAAGACAAATTTATTCAAGCATTTGCAAACACATAAAGCAATCTACACAATAAAATTAGTTCCAAAAATATAGTTGGAGAGAGATTGGGAGAGGACATATAAAACAATCTACACATCATCCCCTCCCAACAATCTTCCTCTCTCTCTATTTTTCTAACTGATTTTATTGTGTAGATTTGTTTGCAAATGTTTGAATAAATTTGTATTTTTATTTATTGGTGTATTTTACACATTTAATGTCACTAATCCGGGAGAATGTACCTGATTCAGAATTACATTTGAAATGCGTGCGCAACTTAAGAACAGATGCAACATAAGCACGAATATAGAGAACGTAAACGAGCACTGAAAATAAGAGGAACACCAACCGCTAAGTTCTGTCCGTGTCTGTTTTAAGCTCGCACATATTGCATTCACAATTTTGGTATCTACATTCGTGCGTGCGTATTTTGCGTCTGTACTTTGCACTTGATAATGAGCTGCCCATTATTGATGTTGAAACTAATTAGGCACTGTTATTGAACATATATTTACATGCAAAAAGTGATTACAATAACAATATGCAAAGTTTAAAATAAAATGTAAAATTAATACATGTATCTAAACAATTTTCCCTTGTCTGCTAGAAAGCTGTTTCAAACTGTGTTTTTTTTAAACAACAGTGAACAGCTTGTAAAGTGCTGCTGTAATTGACAGCATGTGCAGCATGTTATCTAACAAACCTTTCTGACTCTAATAACAAGAGTCTAGTTTTCCTCAGTTCAGTGCTCAATTGAAAACCTACCAACATCCGCAGCTGAAAGGCTACCTTAAGATCCGCATAGATAGGTTCCTAAGTTCAGCACGCAAGTTAATAACCACACCCTGGAATATCATTAGAATTCTGTGATCCTCCCAGTCTTCTTATGTTATGAGGCCTGATGTAATTTCAGAACGGTATTTTAAGTACGCAGTTTTCGTTAGCAAGATCCTTACGCAAACGGTTACTGCACATGTGCAGTTCAAAATTACGTAACTTACTCTTCGTAAGTTACATGCGTACATAGTTCTGAATCAGGTCCGATATCCCCAACTTAAGCAATTGGAAGGAAGTTTTTCCAGGAACCCTGTTACTTTATACATCGTTTAGCAAGACCTTCCGGAAGTGAATATACATCCCATGAACCATTTGCTGAGATATTTAAATTGTGGAACTGGATTGTGACTGGTTTATGGTTTAAGACTCCATCTTTTGGTACTCTCTGGTTGTACCTTATTTCCTTTTTCTAAGTTTGTTAGATGTTATCAGTATTGGGACCAGATTTAGTTGTCTTTTAAGACCCCCCTTTTTGGGACTTTTTGATTTTTCTTGGTACACAGTGGTTATCTTTTATTGACAATTGTTATTAGCAGTGAGTTTTATCTTCACTCCTCTGAGTTGAATTCTCCCATATTTACCTCACCTTTGCACTTTTTTCCCCATTTAACCCATTTGTTCCCAAAGCGCCTGGCACTTTATCTTTTCAAGGTTACCAATAGTGATGATGGAGACACAAAAAAAAAAGATTTTGAAAAGTTTTAATCAACACACCAAGTTTAAAATACAAATGGTAGAAACAGAGGGTCACAATCTCCGAAGGCTCGCATTGCAAATTAGGCACAGCCGAAAGCTGTTTTTCGGCTGTCCCTATTTAGAACGTGAGCCCTCTTAGAATTATTTTTTTATGAATGGGTGAGTATGCGTTTCGCATACTCACCCATTCACTTTCGGAAGCACCGCCGCCGGGGACTTAGGGTTAGGCTGCATGGGGGGAGACTTAGGGTTTGGGTTAGAGAGCGGGTTGGGGGAAACTCACCTTTTGGAGCACCGTGTTCGGTGTTTCAGGGATCAATATTATTTGGGATCAATATTAATTGAGCTGCTGAACTTTAACAGATAAAGTTCAGCAGCTCAAATAAAGTTCCTGTAAACCTCCTAAATTAATAAAATAAAGGAGGAGGAGCATCAAAAAGCACCTATCTCACCCAAAGGTGAGATCTAAAATAAGCCACAATCAAAACCAGTAACCAGCACAATAATTGAATCATACATTTTAATTACAATGAAATATAATAAGTATGAGCAGGCTGGTCCTATACCCTAAATATATTTTAAAAAGTCAATAAAATTGGTCTATAGATGAGCAAATATATCTACTTCTTATATGTGACTAATACTTTGCAATGACAGTACATAACAACAAGTATCCTAAGTATCAGCAAAGTCTGTAAAATTCTCTTTTATGGGAGTCTTAATACTTCCCAATATCTTTCCTCTATATTTCTAAATAGAAGGCTTAAGTAGTCTCGATCAGCAAATTTGGAGCACAGTCCTTTATCCAAAACAAGGATACAAAATAATTTACATTAAGTGTCCTAAACACTACACCCTAAAGACATCAAATAAATGGAGCCAATAAAAGATGATGCTATTAAATGTCCATACTGATTAACAATAAGATTGCTTGAAATTTTGCAAAAGGTACATGCGTAAGGTACGTGCCTAGTTCTAAGTGCTGCACTAATGCGCACGCGTAGCAAATATTTTATGCTATCTACGTAGCGTTTCGTTACGTAGATTGCATACATGTACCTTACAAAAAATTGCATACACGTACTTTACAAAAAACGTAGGTGTGAATCCGTTCCAATATAACAAAAATAAATAAAATACATATATAAAGAAAATTATTTGAAAAATAAATACTACATCTTAACTAACTCAGGAAAATAATTACTGAATATTTAACAGAAAGAAAAATGGGAGGTATGTCAATAATCAATAAAACTATTAAAAATAGTTACATTACATTTTATTTAATTCTGTCATATCATTTTTCCCAATGTCCTGTTAGATGCCTTTAGATTTCAGAATTATTTCAGCTGGCTCTTAGAGAATTTTCTATATCAAACATAAAGGAAAGCTATTACCATATCATATCAGTCATACCATATATCATATCAATCATATATCGAAAGCCATATCAAACATAAAGGAAAGCTATTATCATATCATATCAATCATATCATATATATTATGAACTTTATATATACAGCATATGTCACATATAAGAGTGTATCATAGTGGATATATTTACTCTATGGAGCAATTTTCTTATTAGTCTTTTAATACATTTAGGGTATGTTTGAGTCCAAGAACCAGCCATTCACAACTCATACTTGTATTTAATTGTAATTAAAGCATATTATTTAATTAATGAGTTGGGACAGCATCCACAACTAATAACTATAGGAGACTTACATACACTATGTACGTATGTCTCCTACCAGTCTTTACTGTGCATGTGCAGTACAAAGAAATTCTTTACTGGATAGCGTCTATCAAATGCAGAACTCTGTGCGGACCCACTCACCATGCGTATGAAATACATATGATGGGTGTGCTACAGCTTGATAATGGAGCTTCGATTCTTATGTAGAGGCTGCTGACTTCCTGTTGGTCATGGCTGTCAGGACACCAATAGAAAACGGCAATAGGAGCGCGTGTGTGCTCAAATGTCTGACAGTGCTCCCATAGAGAAACCTGCTGCGGGGATCCTGATTCTGTAGACCTAAGAATTCCAAACACCTTTCATGCCTTCTTAAACTAGTGCGGCCATTCAAAAATATACCTGCTCCTCAAGGAAAACTACTACTTGTAATAATTGATGGCCAGAAAATGTTTGATATAGAGTCCGTTTTTGATACCAGAAGGGATCGAGGACAATTACAGTATCTTGCACATTGGAAAGGATATGGTTCAGAGGAAAGAGGATGGGCCCCGGAAAAGTTCTTCACTCAGAAAAGCTGGTGAAGGGCTTCTTCAAAAGATTTCCTATTATAACCTTTCGCTTCAAGGAAGGGGAGGGGACTGTTAAATGCTGCCCATTGCCATTTTTCTATTGGTGGCCTGGTTGCTAGGTTACAGCCATGATGTTTACCTTGTACCTTGCCTACTTTTTTACCTTATCCTTCCAGTGTACCTATTCTTCCAGGAGATGTACCAGATGAACTCCTATGAGCACTAAATGTAAGAGAATACTAATGGAGCACAGATATGTTGCACAGACTGTGTCTTTGTAAAATTTCTATGCATTTAGAGGGCTGAAGTGCACTGCGGGTAATGCAGAACATAAGTTGATGGGGAAACCTGGTGACTTTAGGGACTGGAAAAGGCAATCCCCAAGATGGACTATACTTCTTCCAGGGGATGATAATGTTAGATTTATTAAACGGGAATAAGATTCTGTAGTTATGGATAAGGTAAAGTGTATGCAAGAGCTTCAGCTCCATGAATAAAAAGTACATGTCAAATTATAAATTAATTATTATAAAGCAATTAAGGAAGAGAATGGCAAAAGCTGTGGTTATGGTTGCTAAAGATGAATTTAGAAAGAAATCAACTGCTTTTAAGCAGGCTGCAAACATTGTGACTGTTTCTGAAGTATTGAAAGCACACAGATTTGGAACAGGTAGAATGAAGTGCAACACTTACTTCAATCTGTGGCTTAAGAAGTGGTATCATGAGGAAAGATTTGATTTCATAAAACACAGCCATGCCATCTGCCAAACAGCAACCTTTACAAAAGGGATGGCCTGCACTCATCTTTGAGAGGGACTGAAATTCTAAGGGAGCAGTTTGAATGTTTTATTCAAAATTATTTAAACTTAAGAGGGGCATTGAAATAAATAAAAATAAATAATAAAGCAAGCTGATCCCCTATCCAAAAACTATTGTTTGGCCAGGTACATCTGACAGAAAGCATATCCACATCAACTGAAGTCAGAGGGAAAAGCAAAATAAGTATACTAAGAATACAGAGAAGGGGCCGGATCCTCAACTACGGCCGTCTTACACACACAGCCGTAATTTGCCGAAAGATAGCTACTGCGCATGCATAGTAACTATTGTACGGAACTACGTATCGTTTTGGTACGTAGATTGCGTGCATGCGGTCTTGTATTCTGTTTTAATAAGTCTCTGTAAAAACTCCTCATAAGGCCACTTAATGTCAAAAAGTTTGTGTAACAATATGGCCACCTTTAATTTATCTTTCTGGAAATGTATTGATTTTTTTCTTAGCCCAGTAGTGAGGTTTTTTAATGCACTTTCCAGCTTTAATTAAGGGTTATTTATGATTAAGTAGAATTTGCTTGTACAATATGTCTAAAGATGATGACATTTAAAATCTAAAAAAAAAATCCCTTTCTGCTACAATTTGCCTTCCTGAAATAGCACAATTTAGCTCTGTCTCAGTGTAAACATGGACTTAAGGACCTGGAAGCCTAATGGCATTGCTCAATATATCATTTTCCGTCATTCTACTTTCAAGTGTCATAGACAACATTTCCTCTGCTTCAGAATAGAATACATTAGCATGAGCTATTTCATCTTTTTCCTGCTCTATTTAGTGAATACATAATAGGAGCAAAATTAGTTCAGTGGTTTCAGGTAATTAATCTATCCTTAAGGCAGTTGGCCTGAGTGGTATGTATCATATCTGCTCTTTAATTCTTGTTGCTAGCAACTAATAGCATATTGGCTAAAAGCATGTTCTAATTTATACAGTGAGAATTATATTTTATTTTAAATGCATGTAAAAACATCACTGTAAATGCAGTCTTTCAAAGCACTTATGGTCCACTTGATAGTCATCCAAGTTACGTTTAGATTCTTATACCTCCATTTTTATAGATGAACTACATGAAACCCACACAACTAAAGTTGGCACAGACATTGCAATCTTGGTGCTTTGTTCAAGTATTGGTATCATCATTCAGTTTGGATACATGCTGGGTGGCCAGTTTGAACAAGATCCAGATGGTTGAATCTAGGACAGGTGGTCTGATCTCTTGCAGTCTTATAGTGGCCTGATAGTGAGCTAACATAAAGATTAATAGGGATCATTCGTCGGCTGCATTTGCCTTGTGTCTTATGATTCTACTATTTTTAAAGTAAGTAATTGTGGGAAATTCAGTTAGTAATCACATTTTCTACTTGATATAGTATGTATCTGAGAACCATCTCATAGACTCAGGACAATATTTAGATATAAATAATTATCGTGCACTCCACATGTTCTCATAAGTGGTCTAATAAAATGTTAAGGAACAAAACATATTAAAGACATTTGTAAAGTTTGTACGGGTGTGGGTCCCCACTTAGAATGGCACTATTTTGATTTTTCTCAATGAGGCACAGCAATCGATCCACGGAGCACCGAGCTTTCGGTGCTCCGAAAACTAAGTAAAAAGTACCCTAAGCCTTTCCCTAATTCTAACCCTAACCCTCCCCTCTCATTACCTTAAACCTAACCCTCCCTTCCCCGCAGCCTGACCCTGGCCCTCTCTTCCTGGCAGCCTGACCTTAAACCACCATCTCCTGCAGGCTGATCCTAATTCTCCCTTCCCTGAAACCTGACCCTAACCCTCCCTCCCCTGCAGCCTGACCCTAACCATCCCTACCTCGCACCCTGGAAAGGTTACTCACCTTTCCCTGTGGTTCGGCGGTAGCGGCGGCGGAGGGATATCGGCAGCGGCGGTATTTGCGAATGAGAATGGGTGAAGCATGCTGATCGGCATACTCACCCATTCTAAAAAAAAAAAAATTATATACTGGGAAGTACTCGAAATAGGGGCATCCAAAAAGGAACTTTTGGATGTCCCTATTTCAGAAATCAGAAGTTCTAACCTGGGACTGCAACCGGTTTGTACAGTATCACTAGAAATATTTGAGTAATTACATTTCTGTTGCAGATTTTAAATAACAGATCTAGACTTAATTTTTCCCTGTCAGATAACAGCTGCTCTTTCACACTAAGCATGCTAGCACGTCTGTATTTACCGATGGGAATGCGTTATGATCAATCCAGGCTTAAGAGGATTTACACTTGCAACCGAACTAAATTTGCAAGTAGTAGTTTCCTCTTAGTTTACATTATAGGCATTCCCTCTTATGTACTGATCCAGACTTCCAAGAATTTCCTTGCACTTGGAATAGGTAAGTACTTATTGGCATTAAAATATTTTATTCATCACATGAAACTGGTGTTGCTCAAGATCAGATTGCTTGAAAATTGGAATCTAGATCTGGCCCTAAAGCTAGCCATACACTAGAAGGTTATCTAAAATCGCATGACTTCCCTGATAATCCTAACGATTTTTCGTCTAGAGTCCTCTAGACTCCAAAACGATATCTGCACCATATGCTAGACGATTTTCCGCCTAAAATCGTCCGATATTAATAAAAAAAACTCTGATTTTTCAGCTCCTTTAATCGTCCCCCAAATATCGGTTTTGACCATACACGTCAATAAATAATTTTTATCGGACAATTTTTCAGCACAAACTTGCATAGCAGGCTGTCCTGAGTGTGGGGCAGAGCTAAGTTCAAAGAAGTCCAAGTCATAATCCACATACATGCTCCATTCCAAGAATTCCAAGAAGTCCAAAGTTCATATGCACATGCAGGCTCCATTCCAAGAAGTCCAAAGTTCATATGCACATGCAGGCTCCATTCCAAGAAGTCCAAAGTTCATATGCACATGCAGGCTCCATTCCAAGAAGTCCAAAGTTCATATGCACATACAGACGCCATTACAAGAAGTCCAAAGATCTTATGCACATTCAGGCTCCATTCCAAGAAGTCCAAAGATCTTATGCACATTCAGGCTCCATTCCAAGAAGTCCAAAGTTCCTATGCACATGCAGACGCCATTACAAGAAGTCCAAAGATCTTATGCACATTAAGACGGAAAGGAGAAGGTGTCATGGAATATTAGCATAATCACGCCTACGTTCGTCCTAACGTCACCAGGTAGTTATCGGCGACGATGTCACGATTATCATTAAATGCCCATACACTTTGCGATTTTACATTTTATCTTTCGTTTTGGCACGATTTAAATCAAACATGTCAAACGATCCAATAGTCGTTCAAAACAGCTTTTTAGACGATTATTGGATGATCGCCCATAAAATCATTACCATACATTTGAATGATAATTTGAACGATAACACAATAATTGCAAAATCGGAACAATAATCATTCTAGTGTATGGCCAGCTTAAGTTGTTATTGTATTGTTAACTTACAAAATCATTAATAACACTGCATCCACATACAAATCTTCACTTTTCTCAAATTATCTCCTTACTCAGTCACACTGCAATATAGGGATCTGTAACTTTCTTCAATATTTTTTGAATGCTACCATTCCCAGTTGCAAGAATTAATCCAAGCTGACTCTCTGGATGACTTTAGTGCACAGACCTTTTCCTACACTTCAAACCTACACAATTACCCCTCCTTTTTACATGGTATACATAAAACATACATGTTTTCCTTCCATACCCAATTGACCCTCAATCGTGATACTAATATTACTGTGTGACTAGCTGATAAAGCCACTGACTTCTTTTACCTTGTAACTTGTAGATAGATTGTAGCTATCAAGCAGGACTGTCATTACCCATTTTTGTATGAATCTGTAGAGCACTATGTAATATGTTGACACTATAGACCTGGTCCAAAGGTGAATGTACACTGTATCTCAGTTAGATTTTGCTCTGAGCATGCTCAGATATGGTGCACAATTGCAGGTGATACAGACCCGCATGCAACTGGCAGTAGGGCCTCTAACGTTCAGAGAGTAAGAGATGTGGTGGGGGCATATAGTCAATGTACAGGGATTGCTCATGCAATGGAACTGATCCAGACTAGAATGCATGCTGGAATATCTGTTGCATTATCCTGACTGTGTTAAGCAATATATTTTTATTTGTTTATGTTTATCAAACCTTTTGCATAAGAATCTGATTAATACCTTATATTCACAGCATTGTGAAGCAAGGCTTGATGACATGTTTTAATGCAAACTGCAGCATCTTGGCTCTGCCCTTTGCTTCACAGTGCTTAGATGAACAGAATTGCACAGTTAAGCAGGGCTTGATGATGTTTTTTACAATCAATCAATCATCAATCAAAAACAGATAGTGCCCCACACCGGTCAGGGCAAGTAATAGCAATTGTATCCAAAGTAAGGCGCTAAGGGAAACCCCAAAATAGGAGAACCCCAAAGTGGGTGAAACCTATTGGTAATTATAAGCAAAGAAGAATCTAAAGGGGACAGCCACATTTAGTGAACCCCAACAAGACCAATAATAACGGTGCACTCCAATTTCCAATTTTTATTACAATCACATATATTAAAATTGCTCAAAGCAACATTATTAAAAAGAGACATAGGACAACATGTACCACAAGAAATACGTATATATTAAAAACAACAACAAACACAGACACCACCGCTCCAGTCGTAAGGATATGTACACATATAAAGCATAAAAGGCCAAATCATTTGGATCCTAGCTGCTGTTTTCCCCCAATGCACAGGGTCACATTTAGGGCCATGTGTGTCTGGGGCTGAAAATTATCAATGGCCCACACTATACAGTATGCTTTGGAAGAGGATGTCAGTCCCTGACGTCCATCCTTATGCATTTCAGTGAGAGGCCTGGAGATTTGGAGTGTGTGGGGGCCTATTTTTAGATGGTGGCCTGGGACTGTAGTCCCATTAGCCCCATTATTATCCCTATGGAGAAAACATGTTGACGAACAAGCATTTTACATTCCTCTGCATGAAATAAGCATATGTGGTTTTCTGGTACAATGGTCTTTTTTAAAAGACCCTCGTACGGCAGCTAAATGTAGACTACCAGCAGTCTGCATTGTAGAAAGCGATGTTGATACGACTGCTGCAGTTGTAAAGAGCCATGCGGGCAAAATTAAGTTTTTTTACGTAACCCTTTCTTACTATTCCGTTTCCCACAGCCTAACCCTATCCTTTCCCTTCTTCATCCATAACTCTCCATGCCCTGCAGCCTAACCCTAACTGTCACTGCCCTGTAGCCTAACCCTAACCCTTTTTAGCCCGTAGCCTAACCCTAACCTTTTCCTTAAGTCCTTACCCTGACATTATACCCACTGTAGCTGCTGAACTAACCCTAACCTATTACCTGCCTCAACCACTGCAGTGTGTATCTATGCTATTGGCAATGAGGAAATAGGTTCCCAATAGCAATTTTCTATTTTCAGTTTTCTTTTAACAATGATACAGCAACCACAACAAAATAGAGCCACCCGGACCAGCAACTGCATCCCAAATAGGCCATGTGAAAGACAAAGTATTACAACCTGATTCAGACTGTAGCACAAAAATAATAATGGATTTGCTAGTAGATAAAAAATACTTACCTTGGCGTTTACCACAAGCTTAAGCAATATCAGTTTTCTTTGTATTACAGCTCTCCCTCTCACCTTTCTGCTACTTTGTAAAAACCCAGCTCAGGAGATATCATAGGATCGGTTGCAGTCCCCGCAACGATGATGTGCTTTCATAAATAGAGACAGTAGCCTGTCTCTATTTGGAATAGGCGGATTTTTTTTTTTATGATTGGGTGAGTGTGCCAATCTGCATACTCGCCCATTAATTTTCACAGAGCCGCAAGACCCACCGCTGACAGCTCCGGAGAGGTGAGTAACCTCTCCAGGGACTTTTAGTGTTTGAGGGTGGGGGGGTGGTTAGGGTTAGGCTCGTAGGAAGGGAGGGTTAGGGCCATAGAAGGAGAAGGATAGGGTCAGGCTGCGAAGAGAGGGGGGGAGTCTTAGGGTTAGGCTATAGAGGAGGACTATTAGGCTTAGGCTAGGGAGAAGGGAGGGTTAGGGTTAGATTTAGAATTAGGGGAAGGGTTTGGGTAGTTTTTAGCCTTACCTTTCAGAGCACCATGTTCGGGGCTCCAGGGATCGATTGCTATGCCTCATTGAGGCATAAGCAATCGATATCCCAGCCAGTTCGAAACTGGCTTGGAGAGAACAACCCTATAGAAATAGGGACGTTCTTTGCGGGGCCCACACCCCATAGGATCTCCTGTGCTGGATTCAGCTTCTCTAGATCCATTGTCTCATTGTCCTGTATGGGGAACGAGGGCTGCAAATTTGCTATTGCATTGCTAATTCTGGATGCCATTGTTAAAGATAGGAAATATATATGGCAGTCATCCCTCAGTGAGTAGATTCAGGCTTCTTCTGCTGCCCTGCCAGGACCTTCTGTCTGCTACAGAGAGAGAGAGAGAGAGAGAGATAAAGAGAAGAATCTGAAGCTTTGTCAGGAAAGATATAAAAAATATCATGGTTTTACTTTGTAAGATCAATCACAATTGCTGACAATCTTACAAGGTTGTTAATTTCATGATGTACATTTGGTGATTTTTCTGACTTATTTTCAAATAAACTTAATGCTGCTTGAGCAAGAGTTCTTTTGCAATTTTTCAATATTTGCAACAGGCTCTCAAGTAGATCAACATTATGAATCTATGCACAAAGAGGATATAAAGCAAAGCTAGTTTTATTTCAAGCGTTTGTCCCTTGAGGCAGGTGTGCTTGTTAACAATGTGTAGTACCCAGATGTGGGATTAAGAAGGATATTTTATCAGCATAACATGTACAAAAGAAACAAAGACAGTCATCAGGTTTCAAGAAAACCTATGCATGTTAATATACGCATTGACCCTTTAATTCGATGTTTTTCAGATATCTAAGCAGGCAAAAGAATTCTTGGAGTATGTATATGAAGAGCCTTTGATTGACTTGCAGCAGGAAAACCCTTTGCTCTACCGGCATGTGGATTCTCTGGGGCAAATTGTGCGTCTAAGACAACAGCTAAAGTCACTCCGTGCATATCTTTTCAGCTGCCGCGCAGTGGTGGCTGAAGACCTACGTAGAAGGTGGGTTCCCTTTATTGCCTATGATAACTTTAATGTTTCATTACACCTATATCAGAAGTTTTTCTTTCCCAAATACTTTATAAGTAATAGTAAACACTTGCATTTTCTGATGGCTGTCCACATATAGATAATAATTTAGCAAATTTTAACATATAGGGCCAAATGCCACTATTTTACTGCACAAACTTGCATATAAAATACAGTTTTTATTTCAATTAATCTCAAAACAATACTTCACATTGCAAAATAGGCACATCCGAAAGTTGCTTTTCGGCTGTCCCTATTTCGAATGTGACACACCGCAGAACTTTTTTTTTTTATAAATGGGTGAGTCACCCTAACCCTAAGGCCCTCTCCCCTTCCTCAGCCTAACCCTGAGTATTCCCCCGCAGCCTAACCCTAGTTCCACCCCTTCAGCCTATTCCTAAGTCCCTCCCTTCCCGCAGCCAAACCCTATGAGGGGGGGAGA
>WWET01000357.1:114017-128227 GCA_011038615.1 Limnodynastes dumerilii
CTGCAGCGCTGTGTACTCTCTCCCCAGTCTGGCTATACAGCGCTATACAGCCAGACAGAGGGAGAGAGGACATAGCGTTGCAGCCTGTCAGCGTGACGACAAGGTCGGCAGGAGACTCTGCCAATCAGAGAGAGACTGCAGCCAACCAATAGGCTGGCTGCAGGCTCTACTACAGAGATTATCGCCCCAGTGTATGGTGTCGATATCGGGACTTTTCCCCAGGGGAAAATCGTCCCGTTTATCGGAAGCCACATGCTGGGAGCGATAATCGCTCTAGTGTGTGCCCAGCTTAAGGGTTGTATGAAAGCTAATCATCAATGCTATTTTGTTGATTTTTTTTTAACATGGGGCAGCATGATGGCTTAATGTGTAGCACTGGTGCCTCAGCGCTGAGGTCATGAGTTGGATTCATGGACTGGGCCTTATCTTTGTGGAGTTTGTTTGTTCTTCCTGTGTCTGCGTGGATTTCCTCCGGGTTCTCCGGTTTCCTCCCACATGCCAAAAACATATTGGTAAGTTAACTGGCTGCTGACTAAATTAACCTCTGTGTGTGTGTGTGTGTGTGTGTGTGTGTGTGCGTGCGTGCGCGTGCGTGTGTGCGTGCGTGCGCTCATTAGGGACCTTACTATGTAGCTCCAAAAGGGTCAGGGACTGACTGTAAAGTGCTACGGACGATTGGTGGCGTTAAGAATAATAACAATATCTGACTGGGCCATGATACCCAAGCTCTTAATCTCTGGCAAACATTCAAATTTTCAACCCAACTAACACAATATTGTCTTATGTCTGAATTTTTTAAAGGCAAATTCTTTGACTTACTGTACTATATTTGTCACTTACTATGACATGCAATGTTTTTCACAAACCTATTGGGTTTAATCAGAGAACTTGTACAAATGCCAATGCTATATCTACTACATTAATTCTTTATTACCTCTAAAACTTTTGTGCACTCTTTGGAACTGGGTTGCAAGCAGTGAATATCAAATGGTTATGAATATAATACTTCAAAATCATGCATACTCAGTTCTACATTTCTGTATTTTTTTACTATTGTCATCTATAATTTAAATACTCATGTTTTTAGAGTAACAGATGAAAGAATTTTTTAAACAAATTCACTAGTTTTAATTGTGCACTGGTTATAAACATTATTGAAGCATTAAATTAAGCAAATTTCAAAGAAGGGCTTTTTTTCTGTTTCATGTTTGTTCTGCATCAAATTCACAGTCATGTCTTGTTCATTACTCACTGGATGGTATAAATCGAACATAGTTTACTTGATCGCTGGTCTGCAGACAGATTTTTTTTTATATGTGCCTCTGAGATTGACATGATCTTTTCCAACACTTGTCTGATCAAATAAATAAAATCCTCTTTCATTTAGATGGAAATGTGTTTATAGTTTGTTTGTTTTTGGATCTATTAAAATGTCTGTACCAGACACAGTGGTATTATAATTTACACATATGTTATAGCCACCAGTCTTTGCAAATAAACACAATAGGCCTTATCCAGACCTACGCCGATGTGCTGTGCTTAGTAAAGCACAGCGTATCGGCGTGCACACCCCCCGTGCGAGCGTATTTTCCCTCG
Organism: Limnodynastes dumerilii; assembly: GCA_011038615.1. NCBI lineage: Eukaryota > Metazoa > Chordata > Amphibia > Anura > Limnodynastidae > Limnodynastes > Limnodynastes dumerilii. The sequence goes on from WWET01000357.1 coordinate 115,614, forward strand.
CTTACGCCAGCTGAAGGCTACCCTAACTAAGCGAGGGAAAATACGCTCGCACAGGAGTGTATTACCTAAAAACCCTTCCCCCCCTCATTAAACTACCTCCCCCTGCCCACCTACACTAACATGTGCGTAGTAATGGGGAGGGACGCCCCCCCAACTGCTATTTAGATGCCAGGTTGCAAACTTATAGATTGTGTGACTGACAAGATCACTCATTTGAATGTGCTTGAATCTCTACATAGTTAGGTTGCAAATAAAAAATAAAAATCACAATGATACTGCAAAAGCCAACTATTAACCTATTTTTTGCAATAAAATATAAAATGGCTCATCTTCATAACAATATATGCTGTGTGCTCAATAATGATCCTCACATTTAACTTCATGTGACTTTAGATTTATAAAATAATATATAGATTAAGGGCTGGATCCAGACTTAAGTAAGTGCTTGAAATTAGGTACTCCTGGGCTAAACCATGTTGACTGCAGGGGGAGTCAAGTTTATTGTATTCTTTGCATGCAGGGATATATCTTTGAATTGCTAACTGCACACAGATACTGACCAGCTTTACTATTACACTCTGTTATGAAACCGATTACCTAACATGCAGCAGGTCATCTGGGGGTCTTCGCCAGAGCCCCTGGAGGTGGGGATGGACTAGTGCTGCGCCCAAATAAACAAGCCGCTACACCTCTCAACTCTAATACTCTTTGCAACAGATGAAATATGATTCCCCTGCAATTAACATGGTTTAGCCCAGGAGTAACTAATTTCAAGCACTTACTTAAGTCTGGATCCAGCCCAATAAGAGAGGAAAGTTGCACCTGGGTAAAACCCTGTTGATTTCAGGGGGAGTCAAATTAATATTATTATTTGCATGCAGGGAAAATACTTTTACCACCAATAACAGGCGTTCCGGCAACCTTAATATTCCTCATCGCTCATCTGGGGCTCAGACTACACCCAGGAACGTAGAGCTGCCCTTGTGGCGCTCCCTGGCATGGGAGGTTGCATGGCAACCTCCCTACTANACCTCTCCCAGTGAAGTGCACCGGGTACTCCTCCTGACCAGTCCGGTCCCCGGTGGCTGCTGTCTCCTGCATCTAGACGGGTCACCCTTACAAACACCGTGGGGCCCCTGCCCGCTATCAAGTCTCCCGAGGCTCCCCTTGCTGTTGGTCCTGGAATTTGATAAGGGCATCTTCGGCCCTGTCCAGGTGTCGGCATCTGGTTGGTCCCTGGCAGATACACCGAGTGGTGGAGCAGTGGAGTCTGAGGTCATCTCCCTGCCGGTGCCACACCACGCTGCAGCTTTCTCCAGCGTGGCTAACCAGGATCCTTAGGGACATATTCAGCTTCCCTTTTAACTGTGGCCCAGCTCAGGTGCTCAGCTGCAATAACTGTGAACCAGGTGCCCCCTCTTTCCATAGCTGGTCTGGGGTAGCTGTGCCAGCTCTAGGGCCCTGAGGCTCCTTCACCACACTAACAGAGTGACACTCAATCTCTGTCTAATGTGTGTTAACTCCCCTAGACCTAAACCATGGTCCTGTGACTTGCTATCCCTGATAACCAGCATATGATTCATCTGAGGCTCAGCAGCATCATACAAATCCAGAGGTGACATCCAAGGGCCCGCACCATGCCCCGTCACAACAAATGTCAGAGTTCCCATTAATCAGTAAGTTCCAGCGTAGCTCCTCTGCCAGTATGCCAGCTATGTCTCCTTAGCGCAGCCTTCTAGAGTATAATTCTGACTCAGAACACTTATTAGCCCTTCTACTAAACCAGATATAGCCACCATTCTCGCCGAGATGCGGAATGTTAAGCAATCAATTACAGAGAAAGTAAACAAAGCTATGGCTAACCTCTACTCTGAGACCACCTGACATAGGTAATCGTGTGGACACTTTAGAACATTCCCACGATTATCTACTTTGCTCACAATACAACACTGGTCAAGAGCTAGCTCAACTCTAAAATAATATCCTTCTCTTATCCGACAAACAGGAAGATGCGGAAAATAGGAACAGATGCAATAACCTCAGGATCCACAATATCCGTAAATCTATTGAGTGCCCCCAACTAGATGACTTCCTCCTCTGCCTTTTCAGACATCTATGCCCGACAACATGCTCATCATGGATTGCATTTACCGGTCACTGTGCCCACGCTCCCAGGATATCAACACCAACAGGGACGTGATTCTCCGCCTTTACTATTATCAATCCAAGAAACAAGTCTACAATGCAGCCAGAGCTTGGGCCTCTGTCTCGATTGATGGGGTGGACGTACAGATATGCCAAGACCTCGTTCACTCGATGCTACTCAAGCGCAGAGAATTCAAAGATATCACCCAAATCCTGCGTGATAACAACGTCAAATATAGGTTTAGCTTCCCCTTTTCCTTCCTTGTTCGCAAAGACAGCAATTATCACGGCACACACTCCAGATGAAGTCATGAACATCCTCCGGCAACTCAACCTACAGAACCCAATCAACCAATCGTCTCTCGCTTCAGTGCAGGCAACGTCTCCTCCCTCACTGCAATGACCCCTAAAGCCCCTCTGGAGTATGGTTACCTCAAAGCTTCCCCCTGCTGGTTCCTTGTGAACTGTTGCTAATTGGATTGCCAGGTCCTGTTCTCCTCTTAGAAGGGGACTTTCCATCCTTATTGCTTCCGGTCCTTTGCAAACTTTTCGCCACTGGAGATTAGGAGCTTACCTGGTTTGTTTACCCTTCTTTGGCTGCACTCTGTTTGCAGTTATCCATTGGGAGAAATCCCCATGACATGCTATATGTTTTAGGATCTTCACGATGAACCTCTACGTGAATGTGCAGGTTCCTTTTACTAATGCTCCTTTATGCTCTGTTTAAATTGTTACTAATATGCATGTTTACCTGTTAGGGAGGGCAGGGGGGTTTCATATGTTTTTGTTACTGGTTTCTGCTCCCCCCTATGGTTTTGCTTACGGTGTTCGATTCCCTTTATCTCCTTCCTTCTGGTCCTCTCCCCAGCGAGTGTATGGTCACCACTGCTTTACCTTATGAGTTAGTCCATATGCTGGTCATCCCCCCCTCCCCTTTCTACTTCTACTCCCTGCGTGGTCTCCCTAGGAGGCCATGCTGCTTTTTTTTCTGGCCCTAAAAGCCAGCCACGGACATATGAGGCCTAATGGCCTCATCCCTATCTCCCTCACAGTGGTCCGAGCACTAGGCTGGCTCATAGGAATGACTCCTCTCCTAGCTACCTCCTCTTCCTTTATTTCGCTGCTTCATTCCCAAGCCCATAATCTTCCCCATGAGTCAGATATCTCCTATGCCCTCCTATTTACTATTTATTACTGGTTATAGCGTGACCTGCTATTCTCCCTGTCCATGGCTGTAAAAATTGTGTCGCTTAACACTAAAGGTCTGAATTGTCCTCAAAAACGCTCCTCCCTGTTTGCCTAAAGGGAGAAGTGGTGTTCCTCCAAGAGACTCACTTTGTGAAATCCTGCCTACCGGAGCTTTGATCTAAGCTTTACCCACAGTCCTACCATGGGTGTGACCCTGCCCGTAAAAATAAAGGGAGTAGCCATCCTTTTTGCTAATTTTGCTAATTTTGTCCCTGCCTCAATCTATCCTGATCCTGAGGGCCGGCACCTGATGCTGGAGGAGGAACTAGATAATACCCCTTACACATTTGCCAATATTTAAGGACAAGCATCTTTTTTCCAAGCTTTTTGCTCCATAGAAGAGGTAGAGTGTTACTAGCTGGTTACTTAAACGCAGTTCCCGAGTACCGCTTGTACAGGTCGCCCCCCCTGCTGCCCGCCTCACAGTCCCAATCCCTCAGAAACTCAAAAGCCCTTCAAAATCTTATTATCCAACATCTCCTCTTTGATGTGTGGCGATTACATAACCCAATGGGCAGGGATTATACCTACTACTCCACTATTCACAAAGGGCCTGATTCAGAGGCTGAAAATAAGAACTTAAAGTTACACCTGGGCAAAACCATGTTGATTTCAGGGGGAGTCAAGTTAATTTTATTCTATGCATGCAGGGAGAATGCTTTGCTTTTACTTATCGCACACAGATACCTGAAGAGCTTCACTTTTAAACTGCTAATTAGACTTGAGCTGGGAAACATCACCTTTTAACTATAATACTGTTGCAGCAAATTAAATTTGACTCCCCTGAAATCAACATGGTTTAGCCCAGGTGTAACTTTAAGTTCTTATTTTCAATCTCTGAATCAGGACCAAAGTGTACACAATAATTGACTTGATATTCCTTAGTGTTGAACCAGCCCAATGCATCTCCAATGTTGACATCTTCTCACGCACCTGTTCTCACCATGGTCTGGTTATGGTGGAATTGGAGGGTCCTCAGACTCGCATTTGTCCCTTTTCGTGGCGCCTTAATGACAGATTATTATTTATCTTCCAGACTAAACTCCAGTTATGAACCAAAATAGAATCATTCTTTGCCTTAAACTAACCTACATCTCCCACTATGCTTGTTTGGGACACCCACAAAGCTGTGGTGAGGTGCTCTCTGATCAAGATCACATCACAAGCCAAAAAACTCAGGTCGCAAAGGTTACAGGAACTGTCAACCCAGCTTGCTCAATTAGATAGACAACACAATATTTTGGGCTCTGGAGATGTCTTTAAACAACTGCAGATGACTAAATACTAATTGAACATGCTCCTTTTGACAGACTGTTGACCTCTAGATTCCGCTGTAAAACTTCGCGTAGCAACGTTTCGGGCCTTAAGACCACTAGGGGTAATATAATCTGTGATCCCATAGGTATCACCGCACATTTCCTTAAATTCTACTCCACAATATATACTAGGTCATAATACCACCCTACCCCCTAGCCCATAAGAGATTCAAGATTTCCTTCATGCTAGTAATCTTCCCAGGCTCAATATCAAGTCTTCTACCACACTGTGTGCGCCAATATTACTAGAGGACGTTTTAGGAGCCATAGAAGGCTTAAAATCCTTTAAAGACCCTTCCCCAGACAGTTTTTCCGTCCCCTATTATAAAGCCTTCACTGCCATTCTTGCTTCATATCTGGTTTTACTGTTAATGATATACTGAGAGGTGGGTCGTTCTTAAAGGAGGCATTAGAGGCCAATTTATAGTAATTCCGAAAGAAGGGAAGGATCCCACCGCCCAATATCTTTACTTAATGTAGATGTTGTTTTATGTCAAGATTCTGGCCACAAGATTGAATGGGGCTCTTCCCGCCTGATCCACACTGATCGTGTGGATTTCATCTCAGGACAAAAGGTGCGGGGCGAAACCCGTCAAGTAATTAGTCTTATACACACTATAAACTTTTGGCAAATTCCGATACTCTTACTATCCTTAGAAGCAGAAAAACCGCATTAGTTGTCCGTTTATGCTTGCAATACTTTGCCACTTCGGTTTTGATGGGAATTTCCTTACAAATAATCAGGCTTTGTACACATCACCATTGGCGAAAGTCTCTGTAAATGGTGTACTCTTGCCAGTCCTGGACGTCACCAATGGCACTAGACAGGGTTGCCCCTTGTCACCCTTGATCTTTGCGTTGGTCATTTAGCCCCTCGCGTGGATTAGAGCTTCCCTGGATATTAAAAGAATAGGAAGATGTATACAAAATATCGTTATATGCAGGTGATGTCCTCCTCACCGTTTCCTCCTCCCATGACTTACTACCACACCTCTACTCTACTCTCTCACACTATGGCTCCCTTTCTGGGTATAATGTTAACTTCACATAGACTGAAGCGCTCTTCATAAACCTTCCTCCGTCCTCTGTTAACCAGCTGAGAAGCATCTATTCCTTTCGCTGGTGTTTGGATAAAATTAGCAATCTGGAGATTTACATTGCTAGTACATATAACACCCTTTTTAAAGCTAACTTTCCCCTACTTCTAAAATTCATTAAAGCTGACCTGTCAAGGTGGCAGTTCTTATACATATCCTGGCTGGGTAGAATTGTGGCAATAAAAATAAATGTTCTGCCCCGCTTGCTCTACCTCTTCCAAACACTCCCTGTGCCTGTTCTTAAAAGCACTTTAATTCATATCCACAAAAGGCTTGTTCAGTTTGTTTGGCGTAATAAACCTCCAAGGACTAGTTTTACAAATTTGTGCAGACCTACTGATAACTGTGGACAGGGCTTCTCAGGTGTTTGGCTCTATTAGCTGGCCAGGCAATAGCTTGGTTTGCAACCAACTGTGGCCCAAGGTGGATGTTGCTGGAAGCCTCAGCATGTGATGTGTCCTCGCTGTCCACATCGTTGGGTCTGTCCCCCCTTAAAAGACCAGCAGAAGTCTCATCCTGTGGTAGGCTTCACCCTCCAGATCTGGAACCAGTGTCAGGCTTCCTTTGCAATTTCTTCCCACCCCTCAACTCTCACTCCACTGTGGGACAACCCTGATTTCCCCCAGGCTTACACCCACTGTCTTTTGTGAGATGGCGCAGTTCGGTTATCCGGGTGTTGAGAGGTATGCTTGATGAAATTGGCTGTATGACCTTAGCTGCTCTATGGACCAGATATGGGTTCCAGGTGGCTGGATTATTTGAGTACCTACAAGTCACTTTGTTTCCTCCTTCCCCCTGTTAGTGGTAAATAGATTAATGCTATCTCAATATCTCAATAGATTATTAATGCTATCTCAACTTTGTTATGTCTGTTTGGCATCACTGTGCTAGGCATGTATAATGACCATATATACCATGTTGTTATTTTACTCTTTTGCTATATATGTTCCCTAAAAACAAATAAACACTAATCTTAAAAAAAAAAAAAAAAAAAAAAAGTATTATACTTTACTCCTGTGGCCAGTCTGGGTAAATGGCTATACCTCCAATCCTTTCCAGTTAGGCAGAGGAACTAGACCATATAATTATATAATACACTCACTTGCTAAACCTGTTGCATGGAAACGCTACTATTTTAGCATGGCATTTATAGATTATAAAGTATAAAATATAACTGTTTTAAGTTTGTTATAAACAGATATGCACATATGCTGATACAAAAATGCTTCAACCTTATTGCATGATTGCAATGTGATTGCAGTAGGCATGTATTCATGTTGGTCAGAATGGTGTAATGTTATATGTGGTCAAAAATTTAATATTGTACTAATAATGGATACCAACATGTATTGCCTGGTCTTTTATGTATCTCTTATATTAGGGTACCACTTTCTTTCAGTTGTATGTCGTGCGTGCTGCTTGGGGGTATTTCCTGTGAAAAAACTATAAAAAATATTAACAAAACTAAAGCATGAATTTAAATGCTTATATGCAGTAATACATTACTGGCGATAACAATATACACTATTGACATTATTTACCTTATTCGCCACTCTGAATTTACAAAGTGCTGAGCGCTATCACCCTCAATCCTCTACTTTGAACTTTGTTATTTAGTGACTATTGGGATACTAGCAGAGAGCAGCTGGCACTTTATCACTACCCAGACAAGGATTGGAGCGCTGAAGCCCAGACCTCTCCTAATGAATTTAAATTTACCTGACAGGATAAATCCAGTAGATTTTTGTTATATTTGGTACTTGCACAAAAAGACTGGAAGAGACGGGACACATACTATGGAACACTGTTATACTGTTACAGTTTTATTTACAAAAAAGACCATCTATATTAATTTGGTTTTAGTTGTTACTAAATATTACTGCCAAAGCATAATGTCATGTGTGGTAGACAAGAGACTGATGGAAATCATTGTGGTCACCACTCTGCCCAAATTGCATCAGAAAAATATAATATCTTCATGAGTTAGATTCTTCGATTCTGTTGTCAGCGATGATCGTCTCCTAGTACATCTCTCTCCCTTTAGGCTTCTACTACTGCATACTATTACCTACCCTGTGGATTCAGCTGAGACACTTATTTGTTTTAGATTGTGGGTTTCTTATTTTATTTCATATATATTAAATCTTGTGTATATCTTTCCTTAGATTTTATCCCATGGAACCCTTTTATGTCTAACTAATGGTTCTTAAAGACTCATTACTCCAGCATTGGACCACACAGTTTACTTTTCTTTTCCTTCCATGGAAGCATAGGACCCCTGAGTATTTCCTATGAGCGGGAGCCAGGACAGGAAAAAAACACCCTGGAAGTATATAAGGCCCCCCTTTTCCAAAGATGAATGTCTTTTTTTTTGCTGTTTAGTTAGGAGTCAGGCTAGAGGTTTTGTTATTTTGGAGGGTTAGATTTGGCTTATCTTGCAGCCAAAGCCGCATTGTTCCAGGAGCAGTCCTGTGGCTCTCCAGTCCACTTCCAGTAAGTGGTGGGGGAGGAGGTGGTGACCAGCCTCTTTTATCTCCCGTATTACAGCGAGGTTTGCCACCCGGTCCCTTTAAGGAAGGGCAGCGCAGACTATCCGGGATATTACATTGGTGCACCGCAAGTGACGTTTGGGGCACTTCCGGTTCACTAGAGGACCATGTAGCATGGGCGCTGTCATTTTGTCATAGCCCATTACTCTCTATGGGCTAATGTGATTCACATGGACAGCATGGACAGAGCCTCGATGATGTACCATGGGGTGTCCTGTAGCTATTTAAACTGGAACCTACATCTTATTTTACAGTCATTTTGCTACAAGGATACTTCTCTTCGTGTGGAACCTTGTTATATTGCTTGGATGGAGGAAAAACAGTCTCAGACCAGGAGGTTGGATAAGCCACTGTAGTTTTGTATTATAGGGTAGTTAGATAGTTTCTTATTAAAGTTAGTCAGTTAGGTTAGTTAGTTAGTTTAGGTTAGTTCTAAAAGATGATTATCTGCTTTTAGGTCAGAAACCAGTAAAGAAAAGATTCCTGGTTCTCTTAAAAGCATAAGAAGATTAAAATCTCTAAATGTGCTTTTTGTGTGACGAACTTTTACCAAAGGATTGTTCTAATTCTGTTTGTTCAGTATGTGCAGAGAACCAGTAACAGCAACCATCATAGCAGATGACAGGTGACTTGTAAAAACTGCATTGGCAGATACTTTCGTTATCAAGAATGATTTATTAAAAATGTCACTGAAGAGGCCTAGACCATCTATCTCTGATATGTCAGAAGGGTCAGAACCTGGGGAAGGTGGATATTTGCCGGGAGTTTCCCCTATATCGGATGTGGAATCAGTGGCCTCTAAGGAAGATGACACCCTTAATCCAGTATTAGTAGAAAAAGATTTTTTCTATGTTACACATACAACTCACAGTATTCACAAAGGTCGCTTTGACAAACTCACAGTAAAATCGCCATTAAATCGCCATTTAGCAATTCTCCATTGCCTAGAGGCAATTTAGTGACAATTCTCCCTGCAAGCCAGGAAAACACATGTCAATCTAGTTGACGTGTTTTCCTGTGTGTCAAAACCGACCGCAGCATGCTTGAAAGCCTTAGCCATGCTTTCAGCATTGCTTAGCCTTGTAGTAATATCAGCGTCAGCATGGTAAGGCTTCTAACCATGCCACGCTGTGTGTGTACACAAAACATACCGATATACATTACAATGTGTCCATGTTAAAATAAACCTTTTCCCTAACTAATATTACCCCCTAATGTGTACACTTACCTCTGGTGGTCCCTTGCCCTATACTAAGTGTATTGCGATTTAGTGTGTGGTGTTTAAAAAAATGTTTCACTCACCGTTTGCTGTCATCTTTCTTGGGAAGACTTCCTTGAAGTGTAGAATCTTCTTATGCTGATTGGAGTCTGCCGTCGGCTTGCTTGCAGTGGGATCCCCGGTCTTCAGGTCCGGCTCCTCTGCCTCTTCTGTTCTTGACTCGGCGGGGGCTGGCTCCTCCTTCATCTTCTTTGCTGCTCCTAATTACCATTCCGTTGCTAGGGGGCAGCCTTTTATTTAAATGCTGACGTCCGTTACACTCTTGTCTCTGACGTCATCATTTTAATATACTATATTACAATAGCAGTAAGTACGATGCAGTTACGATATGTAGGCAGGGGGGTGCATTTAAATCATACAGTATGGGTGTTTTTGGGTGTATATTTACAAAGGGCAGAAATCGCCTAAACTCACGTGAGTTTGCAGTGAGAATGTAATCACCGTGTTCACAAAAGGTAAACTCACGTGAGTTTAGGCCTCTGGAAAATTGCGGTGTAATAAATATAATAAGAAAAATTTTCACTCACCGTTTGATGTCATCTGTCTTGGGAAGAGTTGCTTGAAGTGAAGAATCTTCGTCTTTTGATTGTAGTCTGGCATCGGCTTGCAGTCTTCTCCTCGTTGTTCAGCTCCAATTCCTCTGGTTCTTCATATCTAGCGACGTCGGGGTCTGGCTCCTCCTCCTCTTCTTTCTGCTTCTGCAAATACCATTCTGTCACTAGGGGGCAGCCTTTTATTTAAATGATGACGTCAGTTACACTCTGGCCTCTGACGTCATCATTTTTTTTTATACACGCAGCACACAGCGCAGCATGGTTAGAAGCCTTACCATGCTGACGCTGATAGAACTATAAGGCTAAGCAATGCTTAGCCTTGTAGTTCTATCAGCACAGCATGGCTAAGGCTTTCAAGCATGCTGTACTTGGTGATTTTTTTAAACTCCCGGGAGTTGCCGCAATTTTTTCAGGGACAAATCACGGTGCTTTTCAATAGAAAACCACTGCAATTTAGACCTTGCAAAATCACTGCAACTCTCTTGAGTTATAAAAAATTGCCTCAAAATTGCATGTTAGTGAATTTGGTGAATTCACTGTTAAAATCGCATTCAAATCTCGGTGAGACGCTGTGAATTGAATTTGAAGAGAAAAATTTGCACTTTGTAAATATACCTCTAAGTGTGGTGCTGCTGCAAAATCCACAATAGCAAGGTGGATCAAGTCTTGCATCCAGCAGGCCTACATTTCTAAAAACCTGTAAGTTCCAATAACGCTTAAAGCACATTCCACCAGGACAATGGTTACATCCTGGGCACAAAAGGAGTATGCGTCTATACAGGAAATATGTAAAGCAGCAGGGTGGTCCTCTAGTGATACGTTCACAAAGCATTACAAGATCAACGCCCTAGCATCAGCCAATGTCAAGTTTGGCAGAAAGATCCTCAATGTAATAGTATTAAAAAAAAAAAAGGTTTGTATGTGCTATTATCTTGCTTGGGTATGACCCAGGGATCCTATGCTACCATGGGAGGAAAAGGAAAATTATGCCTGATAATGTAATTTCCTTGACTCCTCCATGGTGGCATAAGTATGTTCTCTGCCTTTATGTTACATGTTGTTTTAATCTATTATTTCTGTTTTTTTGTTTATAGCTAGAAGAAATGGGAAGACACTTGTATACTTCCAGGGTGTTATTTTTTCCTGTTAGCGTGTTTGTGTTAATAATGTAATAGAAAGACAAAGGGGAAAGCAAAGTGGTAGTTAATATGGTAAATAAAGCTTAAGATGGTTTTAGTGGAATGTTGAGAACGAAAACCTGACTGAAGGATCAAGAAGATTGTGTATAAAAAGGAAGTGAGTGAGGTGAATGTAGGCAAGTCTTTTAAGCAGCTTTGAAGGACATGGGAGCTGGGAAATGGGACGATAATATGAGGGAGAGTTTGGGTCTGAGTTTTGGTTTTTCAGAATTGGAGTAATCAGTCCATGATTGAATAGAGAGGGGAAGAGACCAGTCTTAAGAGAAATATTAGAGATTGTAGGTAAGGTTGAAATAAGCACTGAAGATAAACATTGACTGACTTGTGAGGGTAATGGATCAATAGGGGAGGTAGTAGAGTAGGAAGAGAAGAATAGAGCAGATACTTCCTCTTAAATTGTGAGATGAAATGAGATATAGTGGCAAAGGGTGGAGGAGGGGTCTTGGATAGCGTGATAATTCCTGTCTTATCTTGTCAATCTTGTCCTTAAAGTACATTGCAAGATATTTAGCATTGATGAATTGTGCAAAGGAGGGTTCAGTAGGGATTTAAATACAATTACAAAAGAGGAATTTAAATTTAGAAGCCTGAGTAGAAATGAGAGACTGAAAGTAAGATTATTTGACATTGTCCAGGGCTGTTCTATAAGTGTTTTTATAAGATTATAAGTCATCAGGAGAGCGAGATTTGCGCCAGCGATATTCTGCTTTGCGGGAGAGTTTTTAAAAGTTTTGTGTGTCATTAGTGTGCCACAGCTGACATTGAAGTCACCATGGCACATGAGGGGTAGCTGGAGCGACTTAGTGAAGGACAGTATCTATGCTTTGGTTTAGGTGAGATGCTGCTAAATCAGGAGAGTGGATATTAGAGACTGAAGTGAGGTATTGTCAGAATTATAAAGCTTAGAGTTAGAATTATTGTGGGAGAGTTTGCAGGTGATAAGGTAATGGTCTGAGAGAGGGTAGGGAGAGTTTTTAAGATCAGCGACTAAGCATAGTTTTGAGAATACAAGATCAATTCAATAGCCAGAATCAATCCATTGGCAGAGGCCAAGAGATGAGGTTAGAGAGAAAAGCTTGGATTCATCATAAGAATTGTTCATGGAAATGTTGAAATCACCCAGGATAATGGTTGGTAAGTCAGAGGATAAGAAATGAGGGAGCCATGCAGCAAAGTGTTTATGAAATTAATGGCAAGATTCATTGGGGGGGGGGGGGGGAGAGAGAA
>WWET01000357.1:146499-156790 GCA_011038615.1 Limnodynastes dumerilii
ACCTGTGGAACGCACGCTGCGTTCCACAGAGCGGAAGCATCGTTACACGCCGGCTGTTGGCGTGTAACACCTGTGGAACGCACGCTGCGTTCCACAGGCGGAAGCATCGTTACACGCCGGCTGTTGGCGTGTAACACCTGTGGAACGCACGCTGCGTTCCACAGGCGGAAGCATCGTTACACGCCGGCTGTTGGCGTGTAACACCTGTGGAACGCACGCTGCGTTCCACAGGCGGAAGCATCGTTACACGCCGGCTGTTGGCGTGTAACACCTGTGGAACGCACGCTGCGTTCCACAGGCGGAAGCATCGTTACACGCCGGCTGTTGGCGTGTAACACCTGTGGAACGCACGCTGCGTTCCACAGGCGGAAGCATCGTTACACGCCGGCTGTTGGCGTGTAACACCTGTGGAACGCACGCTGCGTTCCACAGGCGGAAGCATCGTTACACGCCGGCTGTTGGCGTGTAACACCTGTGGAACGCACGCTGCGTTCCACAGGCGGAAGCATCGTTACACGCCGGCTGTTGGCGTGTAACACCTGTGGAACGCACGCTGCGTTCCACAGGCGGAAGCATCGTTACACGCCGGCTGTCGGCTGCCGGCATGTAACAGACCCTCTGTCTATAATTTCACTGCAAACAAAAAAAAATGCATACATGGCTCTAAGAATAATTCTGCTAGGGTGGCAGTATTTTTGCACACAGTTATTTTGTTATGATGTTCTTATTATCCTGATTTGGAAGTCAACATGTTAAACTTTAGTATGATTGTCTAAACCAAGAATAACTTTCCCCAAGTAATAGAAATTACTTTTGTAGGAACATTGCTTTTAAAATAAGCCTAACCCATCTGTTCTATCTTATGATTACAAATGTCAGGCTGTAATGTAAACATGATATACAACTGCTCCATAAAAAGAATGATAGAAAGGTTGTACATGTACAGCTGAGCATCTGTTATTGTTTTAGTCACATATAAGAATTGGAAATGGAAGACTACTATAGATCGAGCTCTTACTTTATCCAAACACTACTTTAGAAAATACCAACCTTGCAACAGTGTGTTGTTAAGCAGGAGCTTTTTCAATGTATCCTTGTCCTAAAATAGCAGTACAATTGACTGAGATACTAAACTTCAATGTTTATTGGTTTTATTTTATATTATAATAAGGACAAATAGTCTATTTTAATGTAACTATTGTTAAATTAATTAATTTACAAGAAATATTAATGAACCTTTACCAAAAAAAAACTTAAGAACTTAAAGCACATGGCTCTAATGTTCACTATGAAGAATACTTTAAGATGCATGAGAGTACAAACATATTTATTATGCAGAATTTACCTATCAAACTATTGTGAATGCATGTTTGGCAGATTTAAACCAAATGTTGGTAGGGATTTGCCGAATCCGCGCTTCACACAGCGCGGGTTCGGCTGGTCCCTCTCTGTACTATTCCCTGCAATAGACCCTGCTGCAGATCTATGCGCTATGCTGCTCTGACAGCTTTAAAGGTATACTTTTAAGCTGTCAGAGCTGCTTTATACATAGATCAACAGCAACGTCTATTAAAAGGATAGGGAGCCATTCAGCTTGCTGATTGGCTCCCTTAAAATATCGTTTAAAAAGAGCATTTCTGGTGCGTTTATTTGATGTTTCAAAAATTGATCTGTACCATACACTAGAGCGATTATTTGCCCGATCACCCAATAATTGGGTAATTGGGCCGATAATCGTCTAGTGTATGGCCAGCTTAAGAGTTAAGGGCTAGATTTAATACACTTCTCAAAAGTGATGTTGCCCATAGCAACCAATCAGCTTTTAGCTCTCACCTTCCTATTCTAGCATGTTATCTAGAATCTGATTAGTTGCTAATCTCTCATTTTCCTTTTGAGAAGTTTAGTAAATTTAGCCCTAAAACTCCACAAACCAGTGGCGAGCTAGACTGGGGGGCATGTGGCCCCCCGGGCTGCACAGCGATCGGGTGTTTGAGGGCTGCTTTCCTCCCACAAAGTTCTCACTGGGGAGTTTGGTTGCTGGGCAACAGAAATGGTTTTGGTCCTACTAATACTTCTGTATTTCTGAAAAGAAGCTGATATACCGATGTCTGCATGTGTGTGAGCATTGATTGTTCACACATGCAAGGATATCTGTATTGAATGTTTAATACACTTAGGGTCGCATTACTCTCTGCCCGATTCACAAGTCTGTCCCTTAGCCATTTCCGACCTTAACATCAACGTAGACGGCGTATCACAATTACTACGCATGCGCAGTTGATGCAAAAACGATCCGATCCAATATACGCACGGAACTATCGTTAGAAACGGATCTCTGAATACGGCCCAGTATGGAGAAGATAGTTGGTGAGGTATAAGAATAAGGGTAGGAGTCTGCACATGCCTCTGCTGTCTGACAGCAAGAGTGCACCTCCAAAGCAGTACAACCATCCCAGCCCCCATTCCTCCGCCAGTGCAGAGTGCCGGCCTTGCTGGGAAGAAGGTCAGATGAGGAGCCAGCACTGTGACCCAGCAAAAGGTAACTGGTATTTCTTTACTTTTAACTCTTACTGTTTGGTATTTCTTTACTTTTAACTATTACTGTTTGATAATTGTATCAAATGGGGTAAAGGTTGCTAGTTAAAAATGTTAAAAAAGAAAAAATAATACAATGCATTTAAATAATCTATTGATAACATGCAGTTTTTTACTTTTTTTATTTGGTTTAATTTTGTCTCTCACGTGCACATGTCATACACACTACACAACAATTGCTTTTTCAAATAAGTTAAATAATTATTTAATGGAACATTTATAAAAGTATTATCTGTTTCTGGTAAAGTTACATAAAAAAAATTTCCTTTGACAAAGCAATTGCCGTGTAATTGGTCATGTAAGTTATCTACTAGAAAAAATAAAAATAAACACTATTTGGACATTGTTTGGACCGCTTCTATTTTTTCACCTAGTGCTCCACAAAACCTAAAGCCTTCTCTGTTACTGGGTGTGGTGCAGCTGCCTATACACTAAATCACCAATTAAATATATGATAACTCTAAAAATTGCCAGCCAGCCCCTGCCCCTAAAAATGTATTTTAAATTATAAGTAATATTTGCTTAAAATGTACTTAAACTTATTTTCTATTTCATCTTCTCTCTCTGTGTAATTTATATGTTTGAATATATTTAGTCTAAGTACATCAGTGTTCTCCCCAGAAAATATTGCCAGCCGGGTTGTAGTAAATAGCAGCTGGGTGGGAGCAGTGTCCTACTTTGCAACAATAATACTTGACGGGATCCAGACATACGTTCCCTCTGCGAAACACCTCGCTGGTGCTGCACTACTGGGAACTAAACTTCTAGGGCATTAGAATGTGCCTGTCTTGTAACTATATTGTTCTGTTGGTTGTGATCTACTGAGGGAGTCAACGAGACAGGGCTGTCATGTGTCTCCATCCATCCAAAATTTCCCCCCTTACTTCTCTGTGTGCGAGTGATGCTGGCGTGACCTTAGGTCATGTCAGCATCACACTAAAGGAAAGGAAGCTGCAGGTTGTCTTCTATACAGAGTTTCTGTTGCTTCTGCTTGACGTGCAACATTGTCAGAAAGCCTTTACGGCTTATTGGAGCACAACCAGGACTGAAAGCTGGAGATCACAATCAACAGTTTAGTCAGATCTGGCCGGGTGGTAAGCTAAAATTGCCGGGTGGAGCACCCGGCTAAAATGCCCTGGGGAGAACACTGTACATACATTCAGATGTAAAAGGAATAATAAGCAGTAAAAAAAATTGTTTTATTGAAACATGTAATAATAAATCATAATAAAGCCTAATAACTGGATTGTTAATGTCAGAAAGCATTAAAACGATGGCTGATCAAGGTTTCTAATCGATAGCAAAGTTTCACACTATTAATATAATTAGCTGAATTCCTTTTTTATTTTAAATAATAATGTCAAAAAAATGGTTTAAACAAAAGAAAACTATTTAAATAAATAAAAACATTTAAACTTTTTTTTAACAGTTTTTTTCCTTAACCCTGCATGAATTACTAAAATGCTAGTTTAATTTAGTTAAAGTATTGGTGTCACTTTATAAAAAGTTCTCAAATTACTGGTGCTTGCCAAGTCCAACCAGTCTAATTTGCATAGTCTAAAACTGGCCATACACTAAAGCGTTTATCGAAAATCCCCAATAATCTTGACGATTTTTCATGTACAGTCCTCTAGACTCCAAAACGATATCTGCACCATACACTAGAAAATTTTTCGCCTAAAATCATCTTAAAATATGATAAAAAGATTTTCCATTTCCTTTTATCGTCCCTCACAAGCTATAAAACATTTTTATCGTACGATTTTGCAGTACAAATTTGCATAGCGGGCTGTCCTGAGTGTGGGGCACGATGTAACGATTATCATTAAATGTCCATACACTGTGCGATTTTACATTTTATCTTCCGCTTTGGCCCTATTTAAATCAAATGTCAAATGATCCAATAATCGTTCAAAACAGGATTTTGTACGATTATTGGATGATCGACCAAAAAATCGTTACCATACACTTGGATGATAATTTGCCCAATAACACAATGATTGTTAAATCGGAGCGATAATCGCTCTAGTGTATGGCCAGCTTTAGTTTTAAATCATATAGCATGCATGACACAGTGATATTAATGGGCAGAATTATAGTAAGCACATGTTAGTGAAACTAAGTGGGTAACAATGGTGGCAAACTCAATAAAAAAATTGACAATTTTGAAAATTATAAAAATACACAATAATAAAATTAAAAACTAGTTATCATAATAAAAGTTGTTCATGTGCATATCATATTTCAGACAGACCTTTTCAGAAGAATTGAAGTAAAAGCGGTAAGCGGTTAAATAAGAGCATTAGAGAGCTGCATGTGCAATTTCTTTGTAGTGTAATTACCCTAAATATAGTGTACTACAAAGCCAATGCAGAGGTATCAGCAGAGATACTGCAAATTTGGTTTTCAATCATTGTCATATCTGTACAGTGACAATGGCTCTGCTTACTTTGTGTTCCATTGTACTTGGCCTAAGTACAGTGCTCTACAAAGCCGATGCAGAGGTGTCAGCTGAGTCACTGGTGCTAGCAGTGTTGTCCAGGTCACCTGGAACAGAAGAAAACACTCAGACACTTTAAAAATGAATACAGTATGCATATCATTAAGGATGGAACCTTTCCCACCCTTTGACCACCCTTTCCAATGGCACCCCGCTAGACTAGATTTGGAAGAAAATATGACGAGAAGGAAAAATGAAAACAAACTAAGGATAAATCTGAGATATTGGATATCACTATCATTGGATACCAATCTTTAGTTTAAAAAAATATAAAATTTCCATTCTGAAGAAAGCCTTTAAATCTGCTCCTGCCACAAACATCAGCTGATTCAATACATTTGAAGTGAAAATGTTTTCTTAAAGAAAAAGGAAGAAAAAGAAGGTAAAAGTAAAGACTTGATCGAAGAAACCCAGACCAGCCTTAAGAGGCTTAAAGAACTCATAAATGATGATCAAACTGGCAGACAAGGCCAGTGGAAAAAAGTGATGGACTGGTCCAGCTAGGAAGCTGATATATTTTGACAATTGAACAAGACAATGCATATAGAAAAGTATATGACAACAGACAATACATATAGCAAATTAAAGACAAGCACATTGGAAAACATCAAAACAACTTATAAACCTTTTAGGTGAGCTTAAAAAGAAAGTTACTATGTATGATGAGATCACCAAATATATGACGAACCATTATCCTAATACTCCCCATTGTTTATATTGTGCCATAAATCCATAGGGCCAGATATTACTAAGGCCAATAGTTGCAGAAACTAAATCCATTAGAGCGGATCTATGTAAATTCATTGACTTTCACCTTCAACCAATTTTTACAACTTATAAATTATACTTAAGGAATACTACATGTATATCTTAAACCAAGCATGTCAAACTCCAATCCCAAATTGCGCCAAACAATCAAAGTCTAAGGGCCAGATTTACTGAGCTGTGGGTTTGGAAAAGTGGAGATGTTGCCCATAGCAACCAATCAAATTCTAGATCTCATTTAACTATTACATACCAGAGAATGTCAGCTAGAATTGAATTGGTTGCTATGGGCAACATTTTCACTTTTCCAAACCCGCAACTTAGTAAATCTGGCCCTAAGATCCCCATCCATGTCTCTGCAGCCTCCCCAATATTTCCTATCATGTCTGTTTAATATTTCCCATCATATGTCTCCAGCCTTCCCAGTATATACTATACTTACCTTTGATGTCTTCTGTCTGCTGCTCTCCTCCGTGGCGCATGCTCTCTTCTTCACTGTGATGCTGGCGTGACCTAATTTCACGTCCACATCATTTGCATAAAGTAATCTGGTTCCTGCTATCAGCCATTTCAGCAGTTATACAGGACAGCTGAAGGGGTTTTCCATCAGCTGTTCTGTAACTGCTGCGGAGGCTGATAGCAGGAACCTCCTTTCAGCCATGATCGCCGGTTGTGAGCATTGTGCCAGCCCTGCATTTAGCCTAGTGGTCTACTGAGTTCACATAGTAATACTAAAACCAACTAATGGATATTCAATTGGAAGATAATTTAATGAACACAGCAGATGGCAAATACCTGTATACATTTATACAACAAAAACACAGGATCTCCTCCACCAGACACCTTTTGAAAAAATTTTGGAAAATTTTGAGAATGGAGCCAAACCTTCAATGTACTGAACTAATGTTAAGGAACAGTTATTTTAATTTCTATGAATACATCGATATATACCAGATCAGAACAACATTGGGCACCAGGTTTCATCCCAAGCTATGTCAACTTATTTATGGCCCACTGAAAGGAGTTTTTACAGGTGAATCCTACCACGTTTTTACTGACGATGGACCGTATTCATTCAAGAAGCTCCGGTTTCTTAGGTGCATGCGTAATAGGTTAATTACACAATCTATGTACCACTTAGGTACGTAGCTTGACTATGTGCAATCTTTTAGGACCTCACATAGTAATTTAATTAAGAGGCATGCCATGGCAGCCTCAAGCCATGTTTAAGAAGAAAGGATGGGGGGTGGATTCAAATGAGCCAGGGAGGGCATGGGGAAGGCATCTTAAGGTTAAGATCTTAAGATTACTTAAGGAAGCATTGTGGTACTCTTAAGTGACATTAGGATCCTAAAAATGGGGGTGGGTTGTTGGGCTGGATAAGTGATTAAGGTGCAGATTCGGCCGCTCCTAACTCATTCTGAACTGTGAACACGGTCCAATGCATTTAGGTGCAGAATTTGTAGAGTATAATAGGAAATAACCAAATTGCTTTACTCTTATGCTTCAAATAAACATATAAAAGATTTTTTAAATTAATAAAGATATATTTTATAAAACCGTTATATTAGTTTCTCTTTATAATATTAAACAATAATTTTTTTAATAAGACTTCTAAATAATAAACAGACTGGAAGGTGGGTGTAACAGGGCCCTCCATGCAATTTATTCCTTAGTGATTACCATAGTTCTTACTAAATGAGTCCAACTACCTTGTCTTTTCAGCTACATTATCTCTTCATCTCTCTCAGTTTAAGGGTTAACCAGTTTTCTGTTCATTAGAAAGAACACTTCACCTTAAGCAATGTTTTATTCTGGCTAAGAGAATACTGCACTGAATAAAGTGTTTATTGTGAGTTCCCATTTGAGAAATGATTAGTGAACCGAGGAATTCAGCAACAGGTAAACATTAAAGTTCATTCAACTTCTTAAACAATTTGTGCACCCATAAATTATCTTAGCTGCCAGTGGGGAAGCTACCCGTCCTTCAGTTCCTTCTTGGAGACTGGCTATACAAATGTCCTTTGTTTGGCAATAAATGTCATTACTCACTGTTGGTTTCCCCTACTGCCAAAACATGTTTATTTATCTGACTACAGCTTTGTCTGTGAAAATTAATTTAATATAAATAAACGTCTATATCTGTAGGTTATAATCAAAGTTATCCATAACAAATGAAAGTGCCATGTAATCATTGAAACCTTCTAGAACATAGTTATTATCAGTTGCTGGGGAATATAACTTTGAACTCTCTTGCAGCTATTGATAACATATAATATGCTAAATATTCCTCCTTTAGGTATAGCTTGCAGAATTACTTAACTTTAAGCCTATCAACATTAAAATGAACTTTAGAACTGTATGAATATTGCAGCTCACTGGACTGGATCAAGATTTACTTGACATTGAACTGCCCTTTGTTCCCCGCATACAATCTGTCTCTAAATCCTTCTACATACATCAAAAAACATTTCCAGAATACGCAAATATCTGACACAAGACACTGCAAAAACTCTCATTCATGCACTAATCATCTCCCGCATTGATTATTGTAATGCTCTCCTTATTGGACTCCCACATTATAGAATTACCCCACTACAATATTACATGCAGCAGCTAGACTGATTTTCCTTGCCAAACGCTCTTCAAGAGCTTCTCCGCTCTGTCAGTCTCTATATTGGTTACCTATATTTTACAGAATCAAATACAAGATCCTTTTGCTAACCTACAAGGCCATCAGTATGACTGCACCTGCATACATATCCTCACTCATCTCAAGATATATCTCATCTCGTTCTCTCAGATCCTCGCAGGACTACAGCTCTCCTCCACACTAAACAAATGCTCTGATTCCCCGTTACAGGACTTCTCCCGGGCTGCACCCACTCTCTGGAATAACCTTTATCACCCACTAAGACTATCCTCTACTCTCCAAACTTTCAAGCGCTCCCTCAAAACTCACCTCTTCAGACAAGCTTATCAAATTCCACAACCTACTTAACATTTGTCTACACCATTATTTACAACAACTTATTATATGACCATCATTTCATGATTAAACCAAACTTTTTCTCTTTCATTCTATACTAAAATTACCCTTATTTCTGTAACTAACACTGCTGTGTGACTGGATCATACAGAGCACTGAGCACTTTTACCATGCAAGCTGGCTGGTCCGTTGTGTGATTATATAGCACTTTCCCTTATGTATCAATCCCTAATATCCTATAAAGTGTAATCCTGTGGCAGTGCCTCTTACCCACCCAGTCTTTCTGTTACCACCCAGTCCTGTTATAATGATTGTTAAAATTGTAAAGTGCTACGTAATCTGATGGCACTATTTAAAAACCTGTTAATAAAATAAATAAATAAATTTACGTTTATATTACATATGTTAGCCTCTGCAATGGAGGCTAGCGTACGGAATTTGAAATTCTTGCTTCCATATGTAATTGAACATGGAACCACCCCAGATTTTACAAACAAATACTAACATAGGACCAGATCCAGACTAAAGAACATTTCCCCACTTACACACACAAAGGGCTGGATCCAGACTTAAGTAAGTGCTTGATATTAGTTACTCCTAGGCTAAGCAATGTTGATTGCAGGGGGAGTCAAGTTAATTGTATTCTTTGCATGCAGGGATATATCTTTGAATTGCTTACTGCACACAGATACTGACCAGCTTTACTATCACACTGTTTTTTAAACTTGGTATATGAAACATCACCTCTCATCTCTAATACTGTTTGCAACAGATGAAATATGACTACCTTGCAATCAACTTGGCTTAGCCCAGGAGTAACTAATTTCAAGCACTTACTTAAGTCTGGTTCCAGCCCAAAGTGCGTAAGTGGGTTATTTTGAGGGGAGGACGCAAGCACCCTCTTGATGGGTCTGATTCACACTTAAGCAGCTTTTGCTTCTTAAGTGCATATTTGGCCGAAATGACCTACTACGCATGTGTAGTAGGTCATTTATGCTATCTACGTAGCAAGTCGGTACGTAAATAGAGTCCTTGCAGTCTTTTAAGACTGCACGCAGTAATTTTCATTGAAAGAGGCGGCATAATTAGGAAGAAGTGGGAGGGGAGAGGAAATTAGATTACCCGGGGAGGGCGGGGGGAGGCAGTGTCCGTACGGACATTTCACAGAGACATAAGGTACCTAAAAACGGGGTGTGGGTTGGGGGCTGCATGAGTGAGTTAGGTGCGTATCTGCCCACACCTAATTTACATTATACAGTAGGGGTGAGATTAGGTATTTATAAGCGGATCAGTGTTCAGACAGACCGCTAATTTGCTCATGTGACTTAAGGCTGCCAGATAACAGCGTAAGTCACATAGGGCTCTATTTATAGAGTTCATTTTGGAGTGATAGGGGCAGTTTTCAATAGAAAACTGCCCTTATCGCTTCAAAATGTCCTTTC
>WWET01000357.1:167200-183173 GCA_011038615.1 Limnodynastes dumerilii
ATATATATATATAAATATATGCGCAAAAGTGAGGGTACAATTTATATACAGCTGACAGAGGTATTTATGATTTATGGTGAGCATGTACTGGGCTGATCTAAGAGTCATTTCAGTTTTCATTTGTGTGTTCTTGTAGGCTTGTTATAATATATGTGTAATTTGTTGGCATTGTTCTGTTATTTATGGATTTCCTAAACAACCACAGAGATAATAATGTTTACTTATTAGACTTTTGTTGTTGTGTACTGAACACAGATGTATAGCTCTAATTAGCTTGGGCTGTACGTGTTACGCTAATTAGGGTAATCTCTCTCCGGACAGAGCAGGTAACAGGAAACACAAATGACAGACAAAAGATGAACCAGGTAACTCACCAGTAAGTAGAGCCAGTGCCCGTCTGGAGTCTTCGCTAGAGCCCCTGATGGTGGGGATAGACTGGAGCTGATGAGACTTCTGGATACAGACCTTAGAGGATACCCGGGAAAGGAAATGGGGCCAAGCGGGATCAGGATGAGATATAGCGGGTACAGAGGTGCAGCAGTTACAGAAGGGACTGTACTAGACAAACTACAGAAAACACTGAACGGACAGACAAGGGTAGACAATACAGGACTGACGGACAGACTGACGAGGGGACTCACTCAGCACAATCACAGCAACAGAAACAATCACTCAGGGAGAGCAAGGGTTAATCCACGAAGGTTAGGCAGTAGGACAAGAATAAACGGGGCACAAGAGGTTAAACAGCAAGGTACAAGGCAAGGCAAAATATGGGCACTCAAGAAAGCAAGATAGCAAGAAGACAAGAGAGGTAAGAGAGCAAGAGCAGTACGGGGTAGCAGATGCTATAACCGACACTTACCTGAGGCAAGTGCCAGGTTTATAAAACCCCAGGGGACCAATCAGCAGCGCTACAATACGCGCCAGACAGCTGACTGTGAGTGGCCAGGTGAACAGCACCGCCCCGCTGAGTGATCGGCTGCGTTGCCATGGAGACCGTCGGACGCAGCATTGCAAGTTGGCGGCGCCCATACAGCCCTGTGAGCCGCCGGACGCCGCCGGGAGCTGAACCAGGCTGTGGAGAAGACGGGGAGCCACGTGGAAGTACGCTGTGACCCGCTGCCAGGTAAGCAAGGAGTGGGACGCAGCGCCAGAGAGTTACACACCACCCGATGCCTGCGGTGGTGTGTAACACAAATTGCCTTATAAAAACGACCTTTGTAAATATACCCCTTGGAATGAAACATTATATGCTTTATATCAGGACTGGACAAATACAGAATGCCATGAAAAATTTTCAATCTGGCGTTTGCGGATAGTGGAGGAGAAACCACCCATGATGTCACCTGCGGCCTCTTCCCCTGTGTGCCCGCTGTAACGACTGGGACAGAAGTGCAATTCTACCCCACATGTATTACAGGCATTGGGCTGGATCTAGACTTAAGTAAGTGCCCAGGAGTAACTAATTTCAAGCACTTACTTAAGTCTGGATCCAGCCCATCATGAGAAGCATACAATTCTATTGTTTTCACCTATTATATATTTGTTAAAGAAAAATGATGGGTTGTGTGTATATAGATACCACTGGGGATAATTACTGAGAATATATTTAATTTATACTATATAGATATTTTAATCATTTATTATATGGTCAAAACTACCTTTTAAAAACAACTTAAAATGAACCGTTAACGGGTATCTAGGGGGGCTATTACATGTAATTAATGTATTGATCTGATGTTTAAATATTATTGAGTATGAAGATGTGAATGATTTTATGGGGTAAATTATTTTTAGAAGGAGATGATATTGTGTGTTGTGGTTACAAGAATGCTCTCTGTATTTTATGACACTCACAAAGATGCAGGGCCGTATTCAGAGATCCGTTTTTTAAAGTACTCAATTATACGCACGGCCGGAGCAAGGCAACCCCTCCCCTCTCCCGGACGTGCTGTCGGTGACTTACGAGTCCATAGACCACTCTGTTCTATACTTGTGTACTTACATGCGTATATGTGCTCCATCCGTGCGATTCTTGATAACCACGCCTCCATTCATTCATTTAAATGCCTCTCCCCACCCACTTTTATGTACATTTTTGTACATCTGATTTCCGTGCGTATGTCCCCAAGTGCGATTCACATGTACATCTGTTAGGCACTTCCGTGCGTATAGTCAACATAAACTACGTACATAAAGTTACTATGCATGCGCAGTTGATCCCCCATCTGAGGTGGTTGAGGCCAATACAGTAGAACAATTTAAACATGCTTGGGATAAATATAAGGGTATCCTAAATTGTAACCCCAATTGAGGGTAAATAGGGTCTAGGGTCAGTATAGTTTTCAATAAACAAATGGGCAGACTAGATGGGCCATGTGGCTCTTATCTGCCGTCACTTTCTATGTTTCTATGTTTCTATGATCCGATCCTAAAAATACGCACAGAAATCCACTCAAAAACGGATCTTTGAGTACGGCCAGCAGTCTGTATTGGCGAATAGAAACATAGAAAGTGACGGCAGATAAGAGCCACATGGCCCATCCAGTCTGCCCAGTTGTATAAGAGCCACATGGCCCATCCAGTCTGCCCAGTTGTTTATTTAAAACTATACCCTTAATTTAGTTTGAGATACTTCGGATATCCTTATATTTATCCCAGTTTAAACTGTTCTACTGTGTTAGCCTCAACCACCTCAGTTGGGAGGCTATTCCACTTATCTAACAGCCTTTCAGTGAAGTAATTTTTACGCACATTTCCTTTGAATCTACCACCCTCCAGTTTATATTCATGCCCTCGTGTTCTATTACACCTCTTCCTTCGAATGTTGATTAACTAAATGCATTCTATTGTATGGTGTTAAAACGTTTGCTAGCATGCAGTAGATATTGTATAGCAGTCACTTGGATGCGGTGAGTAATGTTTGGGGGTCACTAGGATGAACTCTGTTTAGTATGGCAGGCAAGTTAATTATTGAATGTAATAGACAATACAATTTGATCCAAAATTTTTTTGCTTGATCCTAATCTTTTTTTCCTTGTTTCTGCTTTGTACCTATCCGAGAGATTTGAGGGCCCAAAAAAGTTTTTTTTTTGTACAGGGCCCCGAGATTTCTGTTGCCAGGCCTGTAGATAAGACTGGCAGTAGAACTAAAGCAGAAGATGAAAGATGACAAGTGGGTATTTAGCAAGTACATTTTTTTGTTATTTGCCATAGATATGCTCACACAATAAACAGATGTTTACTATAATTGAAATATAACTTATTGGTGACACCAAACTATTCTTCGTGATTTTCTTGTTTATGACTTGTAGCAACTTCTTATATACTGAAATGTTCCCATCTAAAGTAAACACACAGACCTGTTTCATTAACCACATTTCTGCTTTGTCTGAGCTGCCCAGTTGAACAATACAAGAATAACACAAAGGGTGACATTTTTTTTTCCTCAAAAGCTCCACCAGAGTTAAAGAAAAGGGTTGTAAGCATAGCCAAGAATCTAATATTTGTTCTGTGCTGACAGACATTGTAGTCTAAAGGCACATTACAAGTTAAAAACACGTTTGAGGAAAAAAAAGTATAGTCATACAAATGTGACTTACAACCTATTGAGTAAAACAGTTGCTTTAAAAGTGTTCCATTTAGTCAGAGTCTGATTTAGAGTAAACACTGATTCCAGACAAAGGTGCAAGATTCATAGTCATGCACAACCGAGAAGTGCCAAACAGTCAATGTGGGGCATTGATTATAGTATTGCAGTGTGTATGCAGTTTCCACCCTAATGTTTACACATCTAGGGCCGGATCCAGACCTGCACCCGACAGGTCTCTTACACACACAAAGTGCATAAGTGACCTGTTTTGACTGGAGACATGTGCTCTCCAAATGTTACGCTAGTGTTACGATAGTAACCCCAGCGTAGCACCATTTGTACAGAACTATTGTTCCATGTGACTCATTTGCATACAAATGGGCTGTGCTTCCCCTCCACCTACTAAAGTGGGCGGGGAGAAGCATGCAAAATGTACATGAGCTCCCACACTTGTGCGGATAAGCGTTTGTGTGGACCGCTGATCCGTACAATTGCTTTAAGGTAGGCTTATGGCAGCATAAGCTGCCATAAGCCTGCACGAGAGAGGGGAGTGATAGGGGGCGTACACTCCCCTCTTTCTCTTGGACGGAAAGGCCATCCCCACGCACTTTCCGTACGTGGATCCGGTCCCTAGTTTGGATGCCACTCAAACTAGATGTAAACATTGCAGTTGTACTTTAATTTGCATTTGCCTGATTTGGAGCATTAACTGTGACCATAACAATATTTATTGTGTTTATATTGCAATTACTGGCATGTTTTCCAATATATATTAAATGAACTAGATGCTAAAATAAAATGCAAAATATGGTGCTTGACAAGGCCCAGTAGGATCAAACACATATTGTACATCTGCACATTCTACAGCAGATAGACTTTTTGAAGAGAGGCGTATGGCTCTGAAGGCTGCAATTACATGCGCTGTGGACTAAGTTAAGCTGGGTATACACTTATGCAATCATACTTGAGATGTGATGGCTCTTACTTTGATGGTTAAAAGTCCAATAAGCATGATAGTGGTCTGCATTTGGATGACTGACCCAATAATTGCATAGGTGTGTATCCAGATTTACCACAACACTGAATCCCCTATAGGTCCCCTATAGTTCTATATGCCAATATACACTACAAAGAGCTCATTAAGAACCCTAGTGGTTTGTTTTACGAATATCTTTCTTGCCTTCAACACAACTTGAAAAACCTAGTGCTGACCTCCAACGTCAAATGGCAAATGATTTTATTGCAAAGTAGGTTTATATATGTCTTTGTTTTGTTTTTTTAGGGTCCCAGAACATTATTGCCTAGAAATTCTAACATTGTCATAATAATAAAGAACAAAGCAAGACCGTTTCTGTGCTCACATGCATAGAAGAGACCCCCTCAATTTTCATGGGGCGTAGCATAACCAATGTGCAAGTGGTAGTTCCTTTCCAGCCCTCCTCACCTAGCAACCACAGCAGTTACTCAACTGATATGGGCAGAAGTTACAGAACAGTTTTATACAGATTATGCCTTGCAGTAGTACTTGTTTCACAGAGAAGCAGAGTTCCACCATTGAGTCTGACATAATAATGTCAGGATATTGTCATACATCAGATACGTAAATTGCTCGTTGCTGCGCTCTGTACGGTGTTCATTCTCCACATGGGAGGCAGGCCCACTCTCTATGCATACAGTACACATAGTGGGTGGCAATAGTTATGAAAAGCATACAGTAAGGGCTTGGCTAAGCTATTACGTACGATGCAGTATTCTGCATGCATAGAGGTGTGTGGAATACTTAAGGACCTGGCCACGGATTTAAGCTGCATACATAGGAGTGCAGGGGTTCGGTGCTCTGCACTTGTACGTTTATGATAGCAAAATATTTGTTTGCCTGCATAGGAGGCAAACGTATGAATTTCACTATTGACTCGGGCTAAAGCCCTATGAATAAATCTAGAGAGATGATGATAAATTAGTTGTGTGTATTATGGTTGAAGTGATACATTTATGTAAAACCATGAGGAAAAGGCAGACTGTCGCACAGAATATTTAAACTTTTGTTCATCTCTATTCTAAGGGTTTAGTGAGGTAACATTCATACTTTAAGATAAGATGAAATGTTCCATAGCAATTTAAATAGTAAAGAAATGAGTAATGGTTTGATTCAATTTCAGTTTCCCAATACCCAGAAGGCCTTGCTATAGTCAAGTGTCTGCTGTGCTTGTCGCCTTTTTATTCCATTCCTATGACACATACACCTTGTCAACAGCAGAAAATGCTTCATCCGTCTGTTTGCAGTTGTTCTTTAAATTGTGAGAGATGGGCCAGGTTCAGACAGCTCATTTTTCATTTATTGTTAGTTGGGTGGTGGGAGATGAGCTAGGAACACATTACATTGTAGCCCCTCTGAAAAGAATAGTCTATCACCTAGCCATGTGTTTGCAGTGCATTTATTTGTGTCAGACCTTAAGCAAACAGAATACCTAGCTGGTGCAATCACCTGGGACTTAGTACACACACATGACATACCCCTGTGCTCACTTAATCAGTATGACACATTCTTTTGTTACTAAATGGTTTTTAACCAAACAAAATCAGCACAGCTAATTAGAACCTTTTAGAAACCCCTGCTAAGATATCCTGTCACATCCTGCCCAGCTATAAAACAACAAAATGAGCTTGTGCTTCTAAGCTATAAATGCCAGTCAGATACCTGTAAAGAATTACCTGCCTAAGGAAGGGAGTAGCAAGAGCTTGAAATAAGACCATGGAATTACATAGTTAGGCAGTACTGTAGTCATGGGTTGACTGCTTAAAAAGACACTAAATTTATATTATTCAAAAAAATTGTTACATCTACTGCTCATAGATCTGTTGTTAATAATGCATAAAAAATAAACTACATATTGCCATTTATGAGGCAAAATAATAAAGCAGTGGTAGTTATGTCCATCATCACAAGTCAAGCATAGGAAACCCCAGCTCTCCTGTGTTGTGAAACTACAAGTCACATCGTGCTCTGCCAGCTACCAGCTATGCCTATGCTGGTGAAGCATGATACGACTTGTCATTTCTCAACATTTGAAAAACCATTAATTTTCAGCCCTAACTCAAGTCTGTAAATCTAAGAAAGAAAGAAAAAGAGGCCGAAAACTACAGGTTAAACTTTAAATGCTGATCATTACATTCCATAAATACAGTAAACACACAAACACACTCACATCTATTATCCACTCTGTGGTTTGTCTTTGTACTAAATGTTTACACATCTTTCACCCCATTATAAAATGATTGTTTTATATTATGCAGCAAAAATATCTCAAAAATAGCCCACCAAAATAATATTACCTTGCAAAATTAAGTAACTTATACTTCCCAATTGCATCCTTCCACATTATGGGCTCTATTTACAAAGGTCATTTTCATACGTTAATACCTGTTTTTATGTGAAAACGGGCATTAGCGCATGAAAGATAATATTGTTTAGAAAGGAGGGATCCATGTAAATACTGCATGACCTCGCCCGTTCGTTCTTTTCAGTGCAGTCCGACACTTCGTCATATTTACTAACCCTCAGAGTGGACTTTTACACTCCGCTCTGAGGGTTAAAATAACGCCAGCTCAGGCTGTCTTTAGTGTTTCTATTCCAGCGATCTGCCCATATAACCCCCTTTTCCTCCCCCTAATAGCTG
Source organism: Limnodynastes dumerilii (assembly GCA_011038615.1). Classification (NCBI taxonomy): domain Eukaryota; kingdom Metazoa; phylum Chordata; class Amphibia; order Anura; family Limnodynastidae; genus Limnodynastes; species Limnodynastes dumerilii. The sequence continues at coordinate 174,470 of WWET01000357.1, forward strand.
TTATTTAGGGGGAGGAAAAGGTGGGTGTATATGGGGAGACAGCTGGAATATATGAAAGTAGATTTGTTAAAAAAAATAAAAAAACAATAATGAAAAACAACAGAATAGGGTTAAAAACTTACCTTGCGAGGGGCTTGGAGAAGAGAGCCTTTGCCCATGAGCACTCCTTCAACGGAACTTCATAGGAAGACATCCTGCGATGACTACAAAAAACTTAAATGTCATCGCAGGACAGCGAGGGTAAGTTTTAGTTAATGCTATGAACTTAGCTCCCAGGCTCGCAGCAATGAGATACGAACCTGGATGAGCTACACTCATAGCGAATTACCCTTTTATGTAAATAGAGCCCTATATAAGAAATGCCCTCAGTCCACTGCAACTCTGTCAACTAATGTCCATTTTTATACTCCACAGATGGCACCAGCATTGCAAATCCACATATAACTAGACTAGAGAAAAGTCTTATTGTCCATAGCTGTTTACTAATGTCTGGAACTTTGTCATCGGAATGTCTCTGGTCAAAAATAGCGTTTATATCCAACTAGCAAGATAGAAATCATTGCCCACTATTAAAAACACATTGTGTTATCTCAAGTTGGTTAAGATTCACTTGGCCCTGAGTGTGTGAAAACAGAAGTGAATACAATTCAATCATTTATTTGTGCAGTAGATCAATGACAAAATATAATCATTTTAACAACTAGGGACCAGATTGAAAATATTGAATTTCCACTGGATAGCACGGCTGTCATTTAGCATGCCCATACTGTAATCCCCTAATAAACCTCTCCCACTCTTGATCACAACCCGTCCAGCCATCTAAGCACTACATAGGGGAAAAATGGACCGGATTCACAACCCCGAAATTTTAAACTTGCGTGCCTATTTTTCCGTTTATAGCTAATACGCATGCATGGTAACTATCTTACGCTATCTATGTAGATTGCGTACATGTGGTCTTTAAGCACTCCTAGCACGTGCATGCACAGAACCTCCAAAGCAGACATTTTCTAAGTCTGAATCTAGTCCTAAATGGATTATTTCAACAGTCAGAATTAACTAAATACAAATTAGAATTCTGGCAATGGCAGTTTATAACTTGATGGAAGCAGAAGCAACCAGCTTGCTTGGACCTTGAAGGTATGAATACTTTCTCCCTACATCCTCTAATCTTGTAAACATAGAGTAAACCTAGTGATCTTATTCCTTTTATTGCTGTGGTTACTATATAACTTATATTGTATACATGGTTTGCTTTTACTACCCTGAATTGTCTGACCTGAATTGATCTGTAATCTGTTCAGCCTTGAGGGTACATTTCCAATTACCTGATAAAAGTTTGATTTGCATCTTACAAGTTTATTTGTTATAGACTTTAGCCCTGGTATCTTCCTGGGGCCTGCTTTTTTGGCGGGAAAAAGGCTATGCTACGTGTTCATCAATAGCTCATTCCAAGTTTAATACAACCATTTATTGATTTATAACATAATGTAATAAACTTGTCAAACATTAATAAAAAGTTTGACTGAATCTGTACATTGTAACTTACATTTCAGGAGCCCTTCTGGTCCAAGCACAAAAGCAATACTTTAATAGTATGCGTGATAATGCAGTATGCATTCTACATATCCATATACTATAAACTGTTACTTGTAAGTAGAAGGAACAAAAGACGGGTCTGGTGCTCCAAACAAACACTGTTAGCACATACATAAAAGGGAGGTTTAGTTCACAATATAGCTATATTGCATTACGCTCACCTGCCCATTTATACACTTGCACACGTTTCATATATTTAAATAGAAGCACAACCTTGTGTTTCTTGTTACTTATAAGTAGCCTACAGGTAAAAAAAAATATTTGTCAAATCAGAAAGGACAGTTTCATAGATAGACAGACAGGTAAATAGATATTTTTATTTACAAAATTTTGCACACTGTGTTGAACTACCTGAGGCTCATTTGTAGAAAGCAGCTAATTGGTTGGTTGGTTGATTAAGTTATGTGATCTTATGGAATGGTACTTTTTCAGTAAGTTCTGCAGCGTATTCAATACGGACACCACTAATATGAATCACATTTGGCAACATGTCTTTCCATATGTCTTTTGCCCTCTACTTTGACTGAAGCTCAGTATGGACTTCTGCATATTTATGCATTTGGTTTCAAATGAATGTGCAATAGCATGTAACGCCCTTACCTGCCCCAGGTTAATAAGTGCCAAAAGCTATGACTTATGATCCTTGTCTGGGTGTTTTTATTTTGCAATTGTTCACCTTTATCTTTGATTTCCTTTCCTGAGTACAGACCTTTGGATTGAAGCAACAGGTGCATATAGACTGCCCAGCCATTTTATAGGAGTCAGTTGCTGTAAAGTCTGTTGATAAGAGGTAGAGGTATCAGCCAAGAGGGAAGGTGTGTCCATAAAAGAACACAGAGCTGATTCTACTATCACAGTAATTAGTCATTCCACCCTCACTTTTTACTGCACAGCTGCATTCATGTCAATACAAATCACTAGTATGGCAAATTACTGTGATAAATGCATGATTAATGTTGTCTTGACCTGTATTTTACATGTTTACACCTACTCATTAATTAACCAGCTTAATTATCTCTTCCTACAAATGTCTCAAGGCCAAGAAATGTGGGCAGCTAATCAGAGGACATTTGTGCCTAAAGAAATTTCTGTCTAACTTAATGTAGTTACAGCTGTTTGAGTTTTTGGCATCTATGCATTTTCAATGCTCAGATTGCAGAAGTGAGCCAATTTTTTCCCATGTACCATTCATGTCTTTCAACATTTTGACCATAAATAAGGATTCATTGGCAGTAGATGGCCTGATGTGTACCCATTCCTGTCTTTACCATACCACATGGACTAATGAATTGATTAATTTTGTAATAGTGAAACACCCCAGATGAACTTCATCTCGACTGTGAAACATTAAATACTTGTCTTATTCTCTATTTCATAGCTTAAATCCACTGGACAAGATCCATATTTGCATAAGCCAGGGCACTTACACATTCAGAATGCGTAAGTACTCCATGTGTGTATTCTGCACATCCCTGAACATGGCATGCATTGCAAACAATACTGAACTACCCAAAGTAACCCATTCTGATGGTGGGGCGTGACGCCCAAATATGCGTAGAGCATGTACACATGGTGGGCAGGGGAAGGTATTACAAATCACTCAATTAAAAAAAACAAGTCCCTTACACGCAGGGGCATGTGCGTAAAAATTAACATAGTGTTCAGGGTGTGGAAACTTTGTACGTGGTGTGTGCACTGCCCTAGCACATACAGAATCTAGGATCTGCACTTAGCACACTTAAGCCTCAGGAGACTTGCGAGTACTGTATCTATTTAGGTTAGGATCCGATCCACTGTGTTTTTCTCCATTTTTGTATTATAAATGTAACAATATAGTTGTTTTCTACTATTTGTAAGACCCACATTGTTTGCCTAAACTGACTGTCCATAAACTTAAATACATGCTTTCCGTGCGTGCGGGGGTCTGAAATTACGCGAGACAGAGGGGAGTGCACACCCCCTGTCACTCCCCTCTGTCGTGCGGGCTTTATGGCAGCTTTAGCGGGCAGAAGGGAAGCACAGCCCATTTCCTCGGAAATGGGCTCGGACGGAACTAACTTCCGTCCCATTGCTGCTACGCTAGGGTTACTATAGTAAGCCTAGCGTAACATCTGGAGGGCGCGTGCGTAAGGGTCCTGCCATTATTAGATCTGAATATGGCCCCGACACTAGAACTAATAACAATAGAAGACTTACATGCGCTACGTACATAAGTCTCCTATCTGACTGTACTGGCATGCCCACTAACAATGCTTATGAGATACACATGGTGGGTGGGCTACGGAATGGTATTTGTATAGTAATTCCTTACGTATGATCCACTATTCTCCACATTGGCCTTTTGCATGCAGAGACCTAAGATAGGGTGCTGTATGCAGAAGTCCCATACGTGTGAGGGGAGTGCAGGGGTACAACGGAGGATGATATACATAATATAAGTGCAGTTCTGGATCCTGCCCAAAGCAGTAATAGTTTATAAGCGTCAAACTAGTTTGTTTGTTTGATACGTTCCATTAACTGTAGCAGAAATGTGATATTATTTACAAGAGTTATATAGCAGAATTGCTTAGTATTATATCTGTTTTACTCTCCTATTTCACATAGACTGTGAAGGCACACTTTGACTGTGATTAAAAAAATTATCCCAATTATATGATGCAATGACTTCGAACACAGAGGCCTAAATGTGTACATGTTTTCACTATTGCCTTTCATTGGCCCCATTCCAGCAAATTACCATCTAATACCAAAGTGTTCAGAGAAATTGCACCAACTAAGGACTGTGTCCTATTATATCCAGTAAAGCAAATTGTTGTCTATTTGCTGTCTATTAGACCCTGTCACAACACAAGCCAAAATCTATTTACTTTCCATTATACAAAGTGGAGGCAATTAACAGCTATTTGCCATCCATCTGCCTCACAGAACAATTCCATGTGTATTTGCCCTGCTTTATACACCATACAGCAATCTGTCATTTCATTAACTAACAATATATAGGTCACTTACTTGGTCCCTTTGAAATAAAAAGGACTCATTTTGTTTTGATGGAAAACACATTGTGTGATGAGGTATTTGTTTCACATACAACATAATAGGAGAAAATTAACACCATGCAGTGGATGGACTGACATGTAGTAAAATACCACACTGCGGGCCGGATTCAGAGCTCCGGCCGCAATGCAGTTGAGGCCGGAGTGCTGCGAAAAGTGCGACTGCGCATGCGCAGTAATTTTGGAACGTAATCTACGTTACTTCTTGCAACGTAGATTGTGTACACGTGATCTTTAAAACTCCGGAACTCTGAATCCGGCCCTGCATCTTTAACAAAATAAATGAAGTAAAATCATATAAAAGAAAAATGTACAGGTGAAATCAAATAATATCCCTGTATTATTCATGTATATATTGGGTGTGAGTTGCCACTGAAAATAGCCCTTTTTCGAAAGGGCTGTTTTCTCCCAGCCGGAAGCAATCGATCCACTGAAGAATGAAGATGCAGCGGTGAACAGTGAGTATTAATGTAACCCCAACCCTTACCATAATGAGTGTGGGTCCTCGTAGCGAACGATTCTATTTTAAATTTCCAAAGGTTCCAAACTGGCTGGGATATCGATTGCTTATTCCTCGATGAGGCATAGCAATCGATCCCTGGAGCACCGAACATAGTGCCCTGAACGGTAATCGACCCCACTCCTAACACTAAGTCACTCCCCCACAGCCTAACCCTAAGCCCCCCCGTGCAGCCTAACCCTAAGTCCCCCACTCAGAGTCTCCTTTCCCACGCAGCCTAACCCTAAGTCACCGGAGAGGATTATGCACCTCTCCGGTGGTCTGGTCCGGCAGTGGCCCTGGTGGCTTTTACGAAAATGAATGGGATAGTATGTGAATCGCATGCTCACTCATTCATAATAAAAAAATTCTGCGGTATATCTTATTCAAAATAGGGACACCGGAAAAAGGGACTTTTGGCTGTGCCTATTTCGCGATGTGAAGTATAGTTGGCGTGACTCGCAACGACCCTAACTTTCATTTCTCCGCAGCCTGACCCTGTCTCCGCTACCCACAGCCTAATCTAAACACTCACTTTCCAGCAGCCTCCACCCTAAAACTCCCTGCCCCGCAGCCTAATCCTAGGACTCTCCTCCCCGCAGCCTGACCCTAAAACCTCACCATAGAATCGTAATCCTATAACTCCCCATAGACTCCCCTGTAATACTCACCTGTCCGGCGGGTCTGCGGTGGTGCGATGAGTCTGCGTCGGTGGATTCCAAATGAAAGAATGGGTTAGTTATATTTACACATTCATTAACAAAATTTTCCCATCAGTGCTATTTTTTAAATAGAGACAGATGGAAACAGCGTTTCCAGGCAGCAACTGCATCTCATATATATTTATATATTTCTTATTGTAAGAAATATAACTATAAGACAGTCATCTTCCAAACAAAATATATTTAAAGTCATTCTTAAATTTTCTTATGCAGGAAAAATAGTAATAACCTTCATATGCTGGAAATCTGAGATCTTGTTACAAAACTTCATATTATACTGTTTACGTGAGAAAAGGAAAAGGATATTCAAAGTAGTGCCAATTGAGTGTAAATGTGAAAATAAAAAAAATATTATAATATTGGGGGTAAAGTGGAGATTAGGATTATTGTATATGTGGACTAATTGACTATTTCAGGGGGTAGTAGGTTAGTCATTAGAAAATAGGTAGAATTCAGAAAGCGTTTAATGAATTGAAGAGCTGATCAGAAATGATTAGATTTCCCATGACTGTTTTTTTTTCAGACAGCTACATTTAAAATCAGGACATGCTTTATGAACTATGACAATAAAACAGGGCCAGAGAACTTAGGTTATTTTCATTTTATATATACAGCCCTTGCATTTATCTTACTTATGATGTATTGCCAAAAACATTTGATTTGGAAATATGGTTAAGGAGTCTCCCTTTAGCAGAGCGCTGCAGAGCACCTGTCAGAGGATGTAAACCAAGTCTCTGTAATAAAGATGGATATTATATAGGTGCATGTAAGCATGTTAAAAGCAGAGCTGAAGAAGACCAGGTGTCCAAGAAGTGGAGTTTCAGAGACATGTTACACCCCATGGTCTTGTAGGATTTTAATTGTCCACCGTCAAACTGTGTCATTTTACCAATCACTGGTCAACAAAATCTTTATTACTTGTTAATATAAGTGCATTTCATAGTGTTTTCTGTGCTAAATTCAAGCATTGTTTAAGAATGACTTGGTCACCTAGAGATTTTGAGTGACACCCAATTCAAGTTTACAACATAAGCTTTATTAACAAGACAGGCATTGTAAATGATTAACACACTTAAAATGTTGATGATAAGGATTTTCTACTGTGATTTGCTGCAGTAGCATCCATTTTAAGTGTCCAACAGTAGTCAGCCAGCATAAATTGACTTCACTTGCCCTGATACCGCTTGCCATTTTCATTGTTGTCTGACTCAAGATACGTTAGGAAGAAGTCTAGGGGCCTCATTCACTAAGCTCGTGATTTTTAGCTTAAAATTCGCCAAAGGCGATTCACTAAGCAAAAAATCACGTGAATTTAGTAATTTTTTATTCGCGGGTCCGCAAATCGCGGTCCCGACTTTTTCAATTAGAAACATAGGATGTATCTAATTCACTAAATGCGATTTCACCGATTCGCGGTGCAATCGCATTGAATTCACAAGACATAAATTCATTTGTTTATTTTATTTTTTTTAACACACGCGACACGCAGTTCAGTATGGATACAATTGTATCCATGCTGTAAACAGAGAATTACAACGATCACCTTTGAGGATCGTTGTAATTCAGTGGCTACAGCATGGATACAAATTGTAAACATGCTGAACTTAGAAATTTTTCAAAACATACGCGATGTGCCGCGATTAGTCAAAGGGCTATTTGCGGTGATTTTTTCATTAAAATCACCGCGAATAAGCCCCAAATGCATCGCGGGGCATCGCGTGAGTTTGGAAAAAATCGTATGTTAGTGAATTAGGGTCCAAAAAATTCACCAATCGCGGGTCATTCGTGGCGATGGGCCGCGATGACCCACGAATTGATTTTTGGGAAAAAATTTGCGCTTAGTGAATGAGGCCTTTAGAATGAGGGGAAAGACCCCAAAGGAAAAAAATGGATTGTATTTGCATTTGTGGGGGAGGGGAATTATTGATCTCCCAAGGATAAGGATTAAAAGCAAAAATTGTAAGGACATTAAACATTTTTCATTGTATTGGAGTGAATCCAAGAGTTAGATTGAGAGAATTAAACCCTTCAGGCCATACTGCTGAAAATGGAGCTCTATGAAGACTGACACCTGATATAAGAAGTGCAATGTATTCAGCTCATATAAACCATTTACTTAAAGGAGATGAAATTTTTGTAGAATAATGAAAAGCCCATTGTTTCCATCGTATAACAGAAGGTAATCTTAGCAATAATGTTTGATGACCCGCGAATTGATTTTTGGGAAAAAATTTGCGCTTAGTGAATGAGGCCCTAGGAGTGAGTCCAAGAAGTGGAGTTTCAGAGACATGTTACACCCCATGGTCTTGTAGGATTTTAAGAAATTGTCCACTGTTGTTTTCTGCCATTTGGTTCCCTAAGAAGTTTTGGCAAATGCACTTGAGAGCCTCCTATGCAGCTTTTTCAGCAGAATTAAGCAGACCATCGAAGCACCTATTCTCAGTTCTCTTATTTGAAGACCTACAAGGGCCCCTTCTTTGTTATTTGTATCACTGATCCTTGGAAATGTTTGTTAAGTGTATAAATTGATTGATCTATTGGTTTTTTAAGTTTTTTTTGTTTGTTTTTTGTTTTAAAGATTCAGCTTTATATGGGGTGAAGGCAGATATGCTTTCTCAGGATCAACAAGTGGTGCATTGACAATATTCTTCACTTCTGGGTTTAGTGATGTTCGCTTTTGCTTCTAGATGTAATGGTTTTTCTGATCTCTGCTGTTGCACTCACACAGAAAAAATCAGTACATTGTGAAACAGAATTGTAATCCCAGGAGGAGCGATATGACTTTTAAGTTACCACAGGCATGCCATGTGTGCTCTTTGATTTTATTCAGC
>WWET01000357.1:197684-219804 GCA_011038615.1 Limnodynastes dumerilii
GAGGGTTAGGGTCAGGCTGCATGGGAGGGAGGGTTAGGGTCAGGCTGCAAGTAAGGGAGGTTTAGGGTAGTGAGAGTGGAAGGTTAGGATTAGAATTAGAGAATGGAGTGGGGGGACTATTTTTACTTACTTTTTTGGAGCACCGAAAGTTCGGTGTTAACTGTTTACCTGCAAATACTCGGGGTGCTGCCCGTTGGATGTTTAACAATTTATAGTTTAGGGCAGGGACTAAGGGACTAATATAACTGTGGTTAGCCCCTCCCAAAGTTTATTTTGTCCCACCCACAGGAGGCCTCTTCCAGAATTTTTTCCAGGGTCACTTTATTTTTCCAATCCGCCACTGACTACATAAATACCATACCTTAGTTGTAGATGCCTGAGAAGGATTGACAGTCAATTTTTTAGACTTCTAGCCCTGAGACTTTTGACTCTTACTGATCATACAATTGGCTCAATGCATTTTGATATATTCAAAGTAAGGAATATTGGTTGCTGTCAATAGATTATCATGAAACTGACTTGTCTTGTGACAAAGAGTTGCTGTTATCATCCACAAACAGAGGTGGTGACACCCTATAATAATGAGTTAAAATAACACAGGATATCAGTTTTGTGTGACGGTTAAGAGAAATTGAAACAGCCAAGTCAAGACTAGCTGAACAAATATCACACCCTCAGCATGAGAATAATCCTATTTTAATCCACTTCCTGTGCTGATATATAGACACTTCTTGTAAGAAACACGATTGGAACTTTTCCTGCACATTTTAAACAAGTAATAAAAACAATTAACAGGATTTAGACTTAAGTGCAAATGTTAAATAAGCACAAATGGAAAAGTAAACACACCAAGTTTTGTGGGTTGCATATACATCCAACTTGCTGACTGTAGAATTATTGTTCCAGTAATATGTTAGTATAATACATGTTAGTATACACAGTTCTTTGCCTCACATGGAGTAAAAGTTGCACAATAAGTATCAATCAGAAGTCCGGAATTGAACAGAATCTTTTTTTTTATTATTATAGACAATACTTACATCTCAAGCCTTGATTAAAGTATGTTACCCGTGGTTTAACGATTGCCAATAGTTTCTTTTCCCATATCTGAAAAACTCTGCATGCGTATTAATTTTTCATTTCAGCAGTATTAAACAATAGATACGTGTAGAGGATACCAAAATTTCATGAGGCTACATGATGTCCCTGCTCATTGTTGTGCAATGAAGCAATGTATTAGAGCCATGTTGCTACAATTTTGATTGAATAACATCAACAAGCTCCATAGTAGGGCACATACAGGATGGAGAGCAGAGTGCAGAATGATTTAATGTTCAGTCAATGTAGAGGTGGGGTAGAGTGCTCAGTACTTCTCGTATTGTAGAAGAGTATGTATTCACCAAGGTATGGAGAATGCACTGTAGAGAAAATTTGTAAGGGTGCCCTTACATATAAAATGTAGGTGGTAGGAACAGTAAGTGGGAGCAGTGAGTTGTGGTGTCCCACAGTCCGATTTGTTACAAGTCTTAATGTCCTTGCAAGTGGTAAAGGTTGTTCTAATTGATAACACCCCCACAGTCAAAAGGCTCTTCTATACAATCACATGCAAGTGTAGTAATAGATGATGATAGTATATGGTAGTCGAGTGGTCTCAGAAATAGCAGAGATGCAAAAGGCAGGCAGAGCATAACCAGACAATGGTCTATGAAGGTCGTTTTCATATCATAAAGCGCATTTTCATATGAAAATGGGCTTTATCATATGAAAACAAAGATCACTATATTTACTAAGTGTTAAATTACGCCATTTGAAGATGGCATTAGTATAAGTATTAGTAAAGTATTTTACTAAACTCTATTCCAGCGGTCTCCCCATATATCCCTCTTTTGCTCCCCCTAATAGCTGATATTAGGGGGAGTAAAAGGGGGGTACATATCGGGAGACTGCTGGAATAGAGTTTAGTAAAATACTTTTAACTAAAAGTAGAAAAAATATATATATATTTAGCTATTTTTTAGTTAATAACTAAATAATAAATATATTTATTTAAAAAAAAAACACAAACAAAACCAAAGAAAATGGTTTTTAAACTTACCTGGCTCTAATCAATCAATTTTGCCTTTTGGGAATTTACATTTTACAAGTCACACAAGGCAGTTTCTGCGCATGCACCGGGACTTAGTTTCTGACTGTGGCCGAACGATGCCGGCAAAAGTCTTGCTGACCATCGCAGGACCACGCTGAAGGGGTAAGTAGTCATAAATACTACCTGCAGTCCTGCGAGGTGCAGTGAGCCTAGCTGCTATCATTAGCGCTCGATGCGCTAATGATAGTAAATGGACCCCCTAGTGCGTTATAATGATCATATGGGTACAGAAATATGAAAGTTATACTCACATTTCCTGTATCATGTAGGATGGCATGTAGAGATTTTTGTCTAAATGGTCTATGTAGGTCAAGATACAATTACCAGTCATGCTAAAAACGTAGTGTTCCCTTTTAAGTACCCATGGGGCAACCTATATAGAGGCAAGACAATTTGATTATTAAAAACATGCATTTCTGAACACATCGGAAATATCATAAAAAAGATAAAAACTCCACAGCTTGTCAAAACATTTAACGCTAAACACAATAAGGATCCTGCAGGCCTCCTGTCATGAAATGCGGGGCTTACAACCAAACCCGCTCTGTGTCATCAAGGAGGTGATACTCGCAATAGTGGCAGCCTCCTGTCCAGTGTCTACCACATGGCTCCCCTCTGTCTGCTGGCGCCAAGCACCGGCATTCTCCAGTGCATGGGCGCTACCATATTGGATCTTCTCACATTATGCGCTGCAGCCAACAGGAATCCAGAATAGGGGATCACGTGTTCCAATCATCCAATCCAAGACCAGGGCAAACTATTTAAACCTGGAGAACTGAGTACACAGTGCCAGAACAACTTGGTCATTCAAGGTGCCTGGTTCCTGTTGTAAAAGAGGCTGCTGCTGTTTACTTTTGCTGATCCAATTCTTGTGAAGTCCAGTCCACTCCTGGTCCAGTCAAGTCCAATCTAAACATAGAAACATAGAAAGTGACGGCAGATAAGAGCCACATGGCCCATGTGGCCTGCCCATTTGTTTATTCAAAACTATACTGACCCTAGACCCTATTTACCCTGAATTTGGTTTACAATTTAGGATACCCTTATATTTATCCCAAGCATGTTTAAATTGTTCTACTGTATTGGCATCAACCACCTCAGATGGGAGGCTATCGCACTTATCTATCACCCTTTCAGTGAAGTAATTTTTGCGCACATTTCCTTAGAATCTACCACCCTCCAGTTTATATTCATGCCCTCATGTTCTATTACTCCTTTTCTTTTGAAAAATGCTACCCTCCTTTAGCAGGTCACAGCCCTTGATGTATTTGAAAGCTGCTATCATGTCCCCCCCTCTCCCTTCTCTGCTCCAAGCTATACATGTTTAGTTCCTCTAGCCTTTCTTGGTATGATTTGTTACAAAGGCCATGGACCATTTTAGTTGCACAGTCTCTAAAGTATTTATGTCTTTCTGGAGATATGGCCTCCAGAACTGAACACAGTATTCTAGGTGAGGGCGTACCAATGATTTATAAAGGGGCATCACTACTTCTCTCTTTCTGCTACCAATTAAATCCAGGTCAAGTAAAGTCCAGTCCTGGTCCAGTTCAGGTCCAGTCCAGTTCAGGTCAAATCAAATCCAGTCCAGTCCTGGTCCAGATCAAGTCCAGTCCTGGTTCAGTCCAAGTCGAGTCAAGTCCAATCCAGTCCAGGTTAAGTCCAGCCCAGTCTAAGTCCAGTCCAGGTCAAGTCAAGTCTTGCTTCATCCAGTCCAGCTTGTCCAGTCCAGTCAAGACTTGCCTCATCCAGTCCAGCTTGTCCAGTCAAGCCTGGGGTGTTCGGTCTGGTTCAATGCTGGTTTAGTTTTTACAAGCCAAGCCTGCCGTGTCCAGCCTACCCTGTCCAGACTAGCCAGCCCAGTCCAAGTCAACTCTTGTCTTATTTTACCAAGCCTGGTTTACGAACTATTCCTTTCCAAACCCCTTCTGGCAATTAGCACAAGAGCAGATCATACATCTAACCCTCCAGCTTCCATTATGAATCACTATAACCTTCCTGGGCACCAAGAGTGGATACCCAACCAAGTCAGTCTGTATATTCTGGACCAAAGAATCTGATCAGGGAAAACCCCCTGGGGGCAACGTCTGCCCAAAGTATGTCAAAAAATATCCAACATCAGAAAAACCATATGGGTCAAGTTATGAACTGCCTTCATGATTTAATGTTCTGCATCATTTTCGGCTGTTCTGCTTCAGCTGCTTCAGAAATCCTTCGCCTGCGGCAGAAAGACCTTACCATGGGTCAGTATGTGGTACAGACTACAGATATGTACAAATCCTGGAAGGACTAACAGGGAGGAACAGGGCAGTGTTGGCACTGAGTGCCGGGGGCAAAGGAAGAGGTAGCAGGGGCACCGTATCAAAGGGTAGTATAGGAAATGCTGGTACATTGTACCGGAGGGTGACACAGGTATGAAGTGACGCAGTGTGTCAGGGATAAGTATAGCGACAATGGGCCTGATCAAGACCTATGCTCGCAAGCTATCGTACACTGGTCGTAAGCGTAAAATCGGCAGAAAAAACGCACTGCGCATGTGCAGAGTGACAACTTCCGGTCGTACCAAAGACCTTTTTGTAGCGGCAATTTAGGCGTCCGTATTCTTTGCGTATTTTCAGACGAAGGGACGTGTTTATATTACGAAGTTAGTACGAACGCTGGAGTTAGGGAATGTAGGTGGGGGGAGCCATTTAAATTGTACAGTATGGGCGTGCTTAGGCCGGTACGATCATTCGTACTGATGCCGGGAAAAGTTAGGGTAGGGTTCAGCCGGCGTACGGAGGTAAAAGTAAGGGGAGTGTCATGGGAGTGAAAGTTTTTACGCTGAAGCGGTAATACGCTCCGCTCTCATGCGTAGGTCTGGATCAGGCCCAATGTGCCGGAGGGTAATACAGGTTAGAAGTGACACTATGTGTCAGAGGTAAGTATAGCAATAGGCAGGTACTATGTACCAGAGGGTTATACAGGTTAGAAGTGACACTATGTGTCAGAGGTAAGTATAGCAATAGGCAGGTACTATGTACCAAAGGGTTATACAGGTTAGAAATGACACTATGTGTCAGAGGTAAGTATAGCAATAGGCAGGTACTATGTACCGGAAGGGGAATCCAGGTTAGAAGTAACACTATGTGTCAGAGGTAAGTATAGCAATAGGCAAGCACTATGTACTGGAGGGTAATAGGTTAGAAATGACACTATGTGTCAGAGGTAAGTATAGCAATAGGCAGGTACTATGTAACGGAGGGTAATACAGGTTAGAAGTAACACTATGTGTCAGAGGTAAGTATAGCAATAGGCAAGTACTATGTACTGGAGAGTAATACAGGTTAGAAGTGACACTATGTGTCAGAGATAAGTACAGCGATAGGCAAGTACTATGTACTGGAGGGTAATACAAGTTAAAAGTGACACTATGTGTCAGAGATAAATTGGAGGAAGCTCAGGTACTAAGTATCCTAGAGGAGTCCAAGTAAATAGCAACACTGTGTGCCGGAGGTAGGTAGAACTGAAGTAGGTGCAATGCAGGAAAAGTAGCAATACAATGTGCTAAAGGTAAGTTGAAACGGACAGGGACAAAGAAAACAAGGGAGACTATGATCACAACAAACAAGCAAGTAGAGGCAATACAATCAGAGACAGGACAAAGATCTAATCACCAGAGCAAGGCAGCGGGAACGGTAACAAGCACCAGGACAGGAGACGCCATCCTGTCTTCAGCGTGGAAGGAAATAGAAGGGCTCAGTGAATCAGCGGGGAGAACAGCCTACACACCTCCCTAAGGGCCTGATCCAGACCTACGCCGATGCGCTGTGCTTACTAAAGCACAGCGTATCTGCGTTTACTTACCCTGACACTCCCCCTGTGCGGGCGTATTGGCCCCTTCCTTATGCCGGCTGAAGGCTACCCTAACTTCAGCTGGCGTAAGGAAAGGGCCATACGCTCGCACAGGAGCGTATGGCCGCCTAGCCCGCCCTCCTACCCTCATTTTACTATCTCCCCCCGCCCACCTACACTAACCTGAACGTAGGGACGCTGGAGGACCAATTCTGAGCGTATGGGCCTTGAGCGTACCAGCTTCGTAACAACGCTCGAGGGGGCATGTCTGCCATACGAAACCCTTAAATACACACCGAAGGCAGGGTGACGCATTTAAATTGTACAGTATTGGCGTACTACGCACTGAGCTTACGGACATCCGCAGTTACGATCAGAAAAGTTAGGGTAGGGTTTTCTGGGCATAAGAAGGCAAAACTAAGTACAACCAAGGGGAGTGCCTATGGGAGTGCATCATAGTGCATAAATACACTACGCACATGAGCATTTCATGAGCGTAGGTCTGGATCAGGCCCATTTTATCTGAATCTACCTCCCTCCAGTTTATATTCATGCTCTTGTGTTCTATTACACCTCTTCTTTTGAAAATTGCCACCCTCCTCTAGCCGGTCACAACCATTGATATATATGAAAGCTGCTATCATATCCCCATCTCTCTTCTCTGCTCTAAGCTATACATGTTTAGTTCCTCTACCTTTTCTTGGTATGTTTTGTGACACATGCCAAAGGACCATTTTAGTTGCTCTTCTTTGCACAGTCTCTAATGTATTTATGTCTTTCTGGAGATATGGCCTCCAGAACTGAACACAGTATTCTAGGTGAGGTCGTACCAATGATCTATAAAGAGGCATCACTACTTCTCTTTTTTTCTGCTACTAATCCCTCTCCCCATGCAACCAAGCATCTTACTTGCCTTCCTCATTGCTTTGTTATTTTGCTTGGCTACCTTTAAGTCACATGAAATAATGACTCCTAGATCCCTTTCCTCCTCAGTAGTTTCTAATGTAGTGCCATCAATGATATATTGAGATTTTGGGTTTTTGTGCCCCAAGTGCATGATTTTGCATTTTTTGGTATTAAACTGCAGTTGCCACACTCTTGACCCGGTTGCATTCCCCGTATAGAAGGAGGGTTTTTCAAAATAGGGGCACCCAAAAGTTCCTTTTCGGATGTCTCTATTTCAATACCCCTCCATTTTAGAATTTTTTTTTCAGGGTGGGTGAGTATGCTGATCGGCATACTCACCTATTCCTTTTCAGAAACACCACTGCCGCCACAGTAGGACCCGCACCATGGGAAAGGTGAGTAACCTCTCCAGGGTTATGGTCAGACTGCGGGGAAGGGAGGGTTAGGGTCAGACTGAAAGGGAAGGTGGGTTAGGGTCAGGCTGCGGGAGAGGGTGGGTTAGGGTCAGGCTGCGGGAGAGGGACGGTTAGGGTCAGGCTGCAGGAGATGGTGGGTTAGGGTCAAGCTGCGGGGAAGGGAAGGGAAAGTTAGGGTTGGGGTAATGGAACGGGATGGTTAGGGTTAGAATTAGGGGAAGAGTTGGGGTAGTTTTTAGGCTTACCTTTCAGAGTACCGTGGATTGATTGCTATGCCTCATCGAGGCATATGCAATTGAAATCCCAGCCAATTCGAAACTGGGTGGGAGGAAACGGCCCTATCAAAATAGGGCCGTTCTTTCTGGGGACCCACACCCCTCATGACCATTCCTCCAGTCTACCTAGATCATCCCTCATTTTGTGTACCCCTCCTGGCATGTCTACCCTATTACATATCTTTGTGTAATCTGCATAAAGGCATATTTTTCCCTCGATACCACAGGCAATATCACCTAGAAAGATATTGGGCCGTATTCAGAGGTCCGTTTTTGAGGAAAGTTCCGTGCTTATTTTTAGGATCGGATCAACTGCGCATGCGAAGTAACTTTTATACGCAGTTAACGTAGAGGATACGCGTGAAAGTGCCTAAGTCTGACGGAAATATACGCAAGGAAGGATTTGCATAGTTATGGATGGGGGGAGGCATTTAAATGATGGAAAGTGGGCGCGCTTACAGATATACGGCCAGAATTATACGCACGGCCGACACATACGCTCGGAAGTGAGTGCGGATAGTTAATGGCAGTCTATGGAAGCGGAAGTTTCCAAGAGGACGGGGAAAGCAAGGGGAGTAACTGGGGTTTTGGTGGGTGTAACTTGCTCCGTTTGTGCATATATTTGCGATCCGATCGCCAGACGGATCTCTGAATATGGCCCAATTAAATAGCACTGGTCCAAGTACAGAACCCTGGGGTACTCCACTGGTTACTTTACTGTTCCCAGAAGGGATTCCATTTACTACAACCCTCTGTTGTCTATCCTGTAACCAAGATTGTATCCATGCAACTATCTTTAAGTCCAAATCCAAAGTTTCCAACTTATTTAACAGTCTGCGATGTGGCACAGTGTCAAAAGCCTTACTAAAATCTAGATAAGCTATGTCTACAGCTCCCTCTTTATCTAATACTTTACTGACCCAGTCAAAAAATTCTATACGATTTGTTTGACATGATCTTCCCCCAGTTAATCCATGCTGCTTGGGATCCTGAACTTACTGGATTTAAGATACTGTACAATTTGTTCCTTTAACAGTGTTTCCATCAATTTACCTACTACTGATGTTAGACTAACTGGTTGGCAGTTTGCTGCTTCTTCCCTACTTCCACTTTTATGCAGAGGGATGACATTTGCTATTTTCCAGTCCTCTGTAATCACAACAGTTATTGGTGACTGCTTAAATAAATCAGTTATTGGTTTTGCCAGCACCCCTCTAAGCTATTTTAGTATCCTCGGATGTATCCCACCTGGTCCCATTGATTTGTCCACTTTCACCTTTGAAAGTTCTTTTAATACCTGCTCCTCAGTGAATGTAGTAGTAATTGCCCCCATTGTATTAATAGCCTTCCATTGTCTTTTTTTTGTGAATATTGAACAAAAATACTTGTTAAAATGATCTGCCATAGCCGTTTCACCCTCAATAAGAATCCCATTCTCCATTTTGAGCCTTTCTATACCCTCTTTAGTTTTTCGCTTTTCATTTATATACCTAAAAAATCTTTTGTCCCCCTTTCGTACCAAGTGGGCCAGTTTTTCCTCAGTTTGTGCTTTTGCTGTCCTGATAACCTTTTGGTTTGCAAAATACTCCTCCTTGTCATCATTATTTTGAGTTTGCTTATAATTCCGAAAGACCATGTTTTTTAATTTCACTATAGTTGCTACCTCTTTTGTAAACCACATTAGCTTTCTTTTTCTGGGGTTTTTCCTAACCTTTCGTATACAAACTTCTGTTAATAATGCATTTTTTTTAATTTCCCCACTGCTGCTAGACCACTTTCATGTGCCTTTACTCTGCCAAAGAATCACTTACACAATTTCCCATTTCCACAAAATCCGCGTCTAGCACTCTTGTCTTTGTGTGGTACGTGTCTCTCTCAGTCATTATAGCATACAGCTTGATGATCACTGGATCCTAGGTTCTCGCCTAGACAGAAACAAAAAATGCACTGCACTAGCCTTACTTGTTAATAATATATTACTCTTTACAGGCAGGGAATGAGGTGCTACCAAAACCCCAAGAAAACTGTCAACAAACCATCAAAACACACAATAGGGAATTTAATGCCAATCCTGGCTTATTCCCTTCAGGGGTGTACTAGGTTCACTCTCAATATATACAGGACAATGTTATTTCCTTTTTAAAACAATCCTCCTTTATTAGTCATATCATTAAAACAAAAAACCACCAAGAAGGGCGAAAAAATTCATGAAAACATAGATCCTGTGTACCATATAGCTTTCTGCAAACAAGAAAAACAGAGCAAAAGATTACACTTAATGTCCATTCATAATTTAGACATACTGTGGTACTTGTAAGCAGGATAATAGATGTAGAGGTCCTCAGTGGGAAAAGCGCTGCTCACTAGGCTAGAATCGATAGGAGACCCTCATCCACAAGATTAGTGCCCGCAAGGACACGCTTCACTCTTCCGAGTTGTATCTCTCCCTACTCTACCTTATACATGAGCAGCGTTCCCCCAGTACAGCAACGGCATCCGGCAGCTCAAACAGGTGCAAGTCTCTTTCAATAACCTCCGGTCACGAAGTGCAGGGTAGGAGGAGCTGTCGGGCCACACCACCCGACGCGCGTTTCGCCCGCAAGGCTTTGTCAACATCAAACAATATGCTGTGCATGCCGTATCTATACACTACAATGCAGGTATATGTTACAAGAAAGATGACAAAATGTGCCATGGATTATTATGTATTGTAGTGAGTTCATTAATCATTTAGTTCTTATTTCTTTTATATATCCATTTCAGTTTAATACTGTGGTTACATTTAAATGTTAAATTAAAAAGGTGTTATATGAGTTCAAATTTTCTAAGATCCTAAATATACGCTCCTAAGTGCCGTGAAAATCGTATCTCTGAATCAGCCCCACTGTTCATACTTGTAAGCAGGAATAATGGATATAGAAGTCCTTAATGGGAAAACCTTGATAGGAAACTTGATAGGAAACCCTTATCCAAAGGATTAGCATCCGCAAGGACACGCTTCACTCTTCCGAGTTAGTATTTCTCCCTACTCTACCTTCTACACAGAGCAGCGTTCCCCATGAGGTAAAGAAACGGACATCCAACAGCTGCAGACAGAAAGACTCCCGTCGGTGAACTCCAAGTACGCGCGTTTCGCCCGTACGGCTTTGTCAAGGGACAAAGCCGTACGGGCGAAACACGCGTCGGGTGGTGTGGCCTGACAGCTTCTCCTACCCTGCTAAACTTGCTTGGAGTTCACCGACGGGAGTCTTTCTGTCTGTAGCTGTTGGATGTCCGTTTCTAAACTTCATGGGCTGGCTGGGAGGAAACGGCCCTATCGAAATAGGGCCGTTTTAAGCGGGGACCAACACCCTCTTAGCAACACCCCCGCAAGCTTTCCACAACTTTATGAATGACATTTTTTGGGATCTGCTGAACAATTCAGTTTTGTCTACCTAGACAATATTTTAATTTTTTCGCCTGATCAAAAAACTCATTAAAACTCACTCAAGTCAAGAAAGTCTTTTCTTGCCTGAGTGAAAATCAACTTTATTGCAAACTCGAACAATGTACTTTTGAGGTTGATACCATTCCTTTCCTCGGATTCATCCTATCTGGTAAAGAGATTCGCATGGAACCAGCTAAGGTCCAGGTGATTCTCGATTGGCCTCAACCTACCTCTGAAAGAGGGATTCAACATTTTATCAACTTCTCCAACTTCAACAGGCGCCTGGAATTACTCCACAATAGTTCATCTATTACCGCTTTGATGCGTAAAGGGGATAACAGCTCAAAATGGCCTGATGACAGTTCTCTAGCCTTTCAATGATTAAAAGAAGCCTTCATTACTGCTCCAGTACTTTGCCAAATGGAAGTTTTCTTACTCTTCATCTTAGAAGTAGATGCCTCCTCAGAGGAAGTTGGGGCAGTTCTGTTTCAGAAGTTTTCTGGCGGTCAAGTTCATCCATGCAGGTTCTTTTCAAGAAAATTTCAACCATCTAAAAGGAATTATGCCATCGGTGAGAAAGAACTTCTGGCCATCAGGTTGGCATTGGAAGAGAGGTGCAATCTCCTTGAAGAGGCGCTACACCCAATCACCATATTCACTGACTACAAAAACCTGCTCTATCTGAAAACAGCTCAATGTCTAAATCCTTGTCAAACAAGATGGTCTCTTCTTTTCCTGTTTTAACTTTCAAGTTCACTTTTGTCCAGGATCTAAGAACCGTAAAGCCAACGCTTTATCTTGTTCTCTTATCTCCGAAGAACCTGAAAATAGAGAGATCCATCCAAATATTCACCCAGTTAGGATTGCTGCAACACAATCTACCAAGGACTCACCTCCAGGCAAAACCTTTGTTCCAAGTCCTCTATAGAGGAAACTCTTGCAATGGGCTTATGACTCCAAGTTTTCAGGCCATATTGGGATCAAGAAGGCCCAAGCTCTTATTCCCTGAAGGTATTGGTGGCCAACCCTCTTGCAGGATGTCACAGCTTTTGTCAATGCTTGCACTCTATGCGCCCAACACAAAACTCCTCAAAAGGCGCCTCTAGGACCTCTACAGCCACTCTCTGTACCCAAGTTGCCCTGGACCCATCTTTTGATGGATTTTATCACAGATCTTCCATCAAGTATCAAATATAATACCATCTGGGTAGTGGTGGAAAGGTTTTCCAAGATGGCACACTTTATTCCTCTTCAGGGTCTACCTTCTGCTCCAGTATTGACACAACTATTTATCAAATACATTTTCCGGCAGCATGGGTGCCCAGTGGAGATCATTTCAGACCGTGGAGTGCAATTCACTGCCAAGTTCTGGAAAACTATTTGCCAAAGCCTTCAAGTCAAGCCTTCTTCTCAGGACAACTAGCTGGATCTGTTACTGTGGGCAGAATTTGCCCACAACAACCACTATCATGAATCTCTGGAGACTATTCCTTTTGTCATCCCATTAACACCTCCTCTAGACTCACAAGTACCGGCTTTCGAGGCAACATTTAAATAATTCTCTGAGTCCTGGAAAAAAGTCTGAACATCGATCTTGAAAGCCTCTCAGAAGTATAAAATCCAAGCTGACCGCAAACATCTAGCTCTCCACTAGAAACCTTTTTCTCAGAATCCCCTCCATGAAATTCACTCCATGATTTATTGGACCCTTTCACATAGCAAAGGTCAATAACCCTGTTGCTAACAAACATGAGTTACCGTCTTACCTCTGCATTTCTGACACATTTCATGTTTCATTACTCAAGCCTCTTGTCATTAACTGTTTTTTTTCACCAGTTAAAAAATTTCACAAGATTTCAAGATCTTGATGATTGGAAGGGCTTCAGTCCTAAAGAGTAAGCCTGCATCCATGCCATTGATGTCCATGCTCCAACACTCATTAGAACATTTAATGTCAAGATTTCTCTAAAACCTTAACATAGGTGTCCGGAGGCCACCCGTAGAGGAGCAGGTACTATCATGGAACACGGGGCTTACCGCGTGAGAGGCCATCTGTCAGCGGCTCTCTCCAGCCATGCCCGCTCTGTGTCCTTAAGGAGGTGCCACTCGCAATAGTGCCTCTGCTGGCGCCAAGCACCGGTGTTCTTCGGTGCATGGACGCCGTCGTATTGGATCTTCTCACATGATGCACTGCAGCCAACTGGATCCAGCCCAGGGGATCATGTGTTCCATACATCCCATCCAGGACTGTGGTGCACTATTTAAACCTGGAGCACTGTGTACACAGTGCCAGAACATCTTGGTCATTCAAGGTGCCTGGTTCCTGTTGTAAAGCGCTGCTGCTGTTTATCTTTGCTGATCCAGGCCATGTCCAGGTCAAGTCCAGTTCAGTCTTGATCCAGTCCAGTCCTGGTCCAGGTCAAGTCAAGACCAATCCTGGTCCAGTTCAGGTCAAGTCAAATCAAGTCAAGTCTAGTCCAGTCCTTGTCCAGTTCAGGTCGAGTCATGTCCAGTCCTGGTCCAGTTCAGATCAAGTCAAGTCTTGATTCGTCCAGTCCAGCTTGTCCTGGTCCAGGTCCAGTCAAGACCAGTTCAGGACAAGTCCAGTCCAGATCAAGTCCAGTACAGGTCAAGTCCAGTCTAGTCCTGGTCCAGTCCTGGTCAAGTCAATTCCAGTCCTGGTCCAGTCCAGGTTAAGTCCAGTCCAGACCTTCTCCAGTCTAGTCCAAGTTCAGTCCAGTCCTGGTTCAGTCCAGGTCGAGTCAAGTCTTGCCTCGTCTAGTCCAGCTTGTCCACTCCAGTCAAGTCTTGCCTTGTCCAGTCCAGCTTGTCCAGTCCAGTCAAGTTTTGCCTCGTTCAGTCCAGTCAAGTCTTGCCTCGTCCAGTTCAGCTTGTCCAGTCCAGTCAAACCTGGTTTCATTCAGTCTGGTTCAATGCTGATTTAGTTTATACAAGCCAAGCCTGCCATGTCCAGCCCAGCCTGTCCATTCCAGCTGGTCCAATTAAAGTCAAGCCTTGTCTTATTCTACCAAGCCTGGTTACGAACTGTTCCTTTCCAAACCCCTTCTGGCAATTTGCACATGAGCACATCATATATCAAACCCTCCGGCTTCCATTATTTTGCTGAATCACTATCACATCCTCAGGAACCCAGAGTGGGTACCCAACCAAGTCAGTCCCTGATACCTCCGCTTTATAGGCATACAAGAAATAAAAACAGGATGGAGCTCAAATAGATTTTTTTACTAAAAATATTGGCACCAAATGGCATTAACATAGACCTTGAGATACATGGGCAGCACAGAGGTTATAAGTTAAATTCCCGGACTAGGTATTATCTGTGTGGAGTTTGCATGTTCTCCCCATGTCTGCATGGTGCTCCGGGTGCTCCAGGGTCCCCTCACACTCCAAAACACATGTTGGTAGGTTTATTGGCTGCTGAATAAATTAACACTAGCCCGTGTTAGGGAATGAATGTTAGAATGGAGCTTTAATGGGGCCCTGCTGGTTTGAATGTGAAGTATTCTCTGTAAAGCGCTACGTCATCTGATAGCACTATATAAAAACCTGTTAATAAAATAATACAAAATATATTATGATTACTATATTATCTGGCCAGGTTCAACTTTATGCCCTTGGACCATGTCTTATTTCTTTTGATTTTTCTGAATTTATATTAAATGGTATTATATCACACTTTATATTCATTTAATGAGATTATCTGCTATATCAGCTCCATACCATATATATAGACTTATAAATATAATATGCATTATGAGTCCTAAATTTATCATGAGTGCAAAATTTCTTTACCAATTGGCCATTATTATATTTCATTATGATATATTATATCATTATTATATTTATTTTTTGGACTATTTTGATTTGATTTATTTATTTATATCCAACTGCACTGTATTACTCTCCAATTAATGGTATTATTATCCATATTAGCTCCATCCCCATCCATATGAAGATCAGTGACATCCTGCAAGTCAGTTTTCACCACACTCCCAGTTTTATAAAAAAATTTATATAGCTTTTGTGTACTACGATGTGTCCAATCATCTTTTTTTATCTACTATTTATGTTACATTTTTCAGTTTTGTTGAGAGTAGCACCACATATTAATAATTTAATTGAAAAAATTATTTACAGGCTAACAATCTGTTCATATCTATTGGGAGTGTGGTCTCCACTCTATGGGGTAGATCCTAATCCTTGGCCGACAGGGACAGTACGCACACCGCATGTGTACTTACCCTGTCAGCTATTATGTGCGCATGCGCACATCACCAGTACGTGTGCGTACTGGCAGACGTACATGCGCCGGCCACTACAATAAAGGGGCCAGCTTACTATTTACGATTGCCGTATCTGTGCCATATAGGCAGAGACAGGCATGGTAATTAGTAGTCTGAGCAGGGGAAGGCCTGTCACGACTACGTCTGCAGCCGCAAGGCCACAGACCTAGTCGTTAAATTTAAGGTAGGAATTTGGACATGTAAGTGTCCTGATTTACTACCTTGAGCGGCGAGTGCAGAGGGACCCACGCATGTATTTAAGCCATGTGTGGGTCTGGATCTGGGCCATGGGGTTATTTGTGCATCATCTGTCCTGCACATCAGTTGACTTTTATGACTTCAAGAAAGAAAGAGAAAAATCTTATAATGCCCACTGCATGGGAGTCATATTTCATCTGTTGCAAACAGTATTAGAGTTGAAAGGAGATGTTTCCTATCCCAAGTCTAAATAACAGTGTGATAGTAAAGCTGGTCAGTGTCTGTGTGCAGTAAGCAATTCAAAGATATATCCCTGCATGCAAAGAATACAATTAACTTGACTCCCCCTGCAATCAATGTGGTTTAGCCCAGGAGTAACTAATTTCAAGCACTTACTTAAGTCTGGATTCAGCCAAAAGTTACCAAGATTAAAATTGTTGTTCTCTGTTAAACTGGCTATCCACTATAGCGATTATTGGCCTGATCATCCAATTAAATTATCAGGTTATCGGGCCAATAATCGCTCTAGTGTATGACCAGGATCAATTTTTAAAACAGCAATTAAATGCACCAGAAACACTCTGGTACAATTATTTGGGTTTTAAACATTTAATTTATATCAGGCTCTAGGTCCCAATATTTAAGGGAGCCAATCATTTAACTGAAAGGCTGCCTATTCTTTTAGTGCCAAAAAAAGCCAAAGTTGCACTCCACACAGTGCGGCTTCGGCTGATCCCTGCCTCTACTACTACCTGCATTGGCCACTGCTGCAGACCTATGTATTATACTGCACTGACACCTTGCCCTGGACCCCCTCTTTTGCTATGTTTATCGGTCCCAGCAGAAGAGATGTATGGGGCCGATAATGGGACCTTTCTCTTGCGGGAAATCGTCCCGTTTATTGGGCCACCCCCTACTGGGATCGATAATCGTCCCAGTGTATGGCCAGCTTTACACTGATTGATTTAATACAAATATAGATCTTAAAGTTAATAAAAGCAGTAATAATTATAGCCATCTATGCCCTTTTGCTAGGGCCGGCCCTACCTATAGGTAATGAAGGCGAGTTTCCTAGGGCGGCAACTTGTCAGGGGGGACGACACAAAGTCTGGGCTGTCCATTTATAAAATTCATTGCAAGAGCCAGTGGTGGCTGAAGACAACCTGGAGTGCCACCTGTTTCTGGGAGCTGATCTAGCTGCTACCGCAGATCTGCCACACTGGAGCCTAATAAGGGCTGGCACAATACAGTAAGATCCAGATTCTTCCCTACTGGACTGTAGAGGCTATCAGCAACTGCGAAGAGCAGCAACGTCAGAGAGCATGTAACAGCACAGCGCTGATCCCCCACCCTCTCCCTGTCCATTCAGTGCTGAATCAATCAGCACTGGCCATATCTCGGCATGAAATGCCTTCACAGTCTGTAGTATGACCTTGACCTTGCCAGAGTTACAGGAAAAGAAGATAAAAGAGGGTAAGAGAAATAGTGATATTGGGCCTGATCCAGAGCTACGGCCGCCGTCGCTAGTACGGCGTCCGTAAGCGTAATGCGCATGCGCCAGGCAGATGTTGCCCGGCGTCACTATGGAAACGCCTGATCGTAGATCGGGCGTCCATAGTAGCGCCGTAGGGACGCTGGAGGGGGCGTCCTTGGAATGGGGGCTGTAGAATGATATAAGGGGCATGGAATGGGGGCTGTAGAATGATATAAGGGGCATGGAATGGGGGCTGTAGAATGATATAAGGGGCATGGAATGGGGGCTGTAGAATGATATAAGGGGCATGGAATGGGGGCTGTAGAATGATATAAGGGGCATGGAATGGGGGCTGTAGAATGATATAAGGGGCATGGAATGGGGGCTGTAGAATGATATAAGGGGCATGGAATGGGGGCTGTAGAATGATATAAGGGGCATGGAATGGGGGCTGTAGAATGATATAAGGGGCATGGAATGGGGGCTGTAGAATGATATAAGGGGCATGGAATGGGGGCTGTAGAATGATATAAGGGGCATGGAATGGGGGCTGTAGAATGATATAAGGGGCATGGAATGGGGGCTGTAGAATGATATAAGGGGCATGGAATGGGGGCTGTAGAATGATATAAGGGGCATGGAATGGGGGCTGTAGAATGATATAAGGGGCATGGAATGGGGGCTGTAGAATGATATAAGGGGCATGGAATGGGGGCTGTAGAATGATATAAGGGGCATGGAATGGGGGCTGTAGAATGATATAAGGGGCATGGAATGGGGGCTGTAGAATGATATAAGGGGCATGGAATGGGGGCTGTAGAATGATATAAGGGGCATGGAATGGGGGCTGTAGAATGATATAAGGGGCATGGAATGGGGGCTGTAGAATGATATAAGGGGCATGGAATGGGGGCTGTAGAATGATATAAGGGGCATGGAATGGGGGCTGTAGAATGATATAAGGGGCATGGAATGGGGGCTGTAGAATGATATAAGGGGCATGGAATGGGGGCTGTAGAATGATATAAGGGGCATGGAATGGGGGCTGTAGAATGATATAAGGGGCATGGAATGGGGGCTGTAGAATGATATAAGGGGCATGGAATGGGGGCTGTAGAATGATATAAGGGGCATGGAATGGGGGCTGTAGAATGATATAAGGGGCATGGAATGGGGGCTGTAGAATGATATAAGGGGCATGGAATGGGGGCTGTAGAATGATATAAGGGGCATGGAATGGGGGCTGTAGAATGATATAAGGGGCATGGAATGGGGGCTGTAGAATGATATAAGGGGCATGGAATGGGGGCTGTAGAATGATATAAGGGGCATGGAATGGGGGCTGTAGAATGATATAAGGGGCATGGAATGGGGGCTGTAGAATGATATAAGGGGAATGAAATGGGGGCTGTAGAATGATATAAGGGGAATGAAATGGGGGCTGTAGAATGATATAAGGGGAATGAAATGGGGGCTGTAGAATGATATAAGGGGAATGAAATGGGGGCTGTAGAATGATATAAGGGGAATGAAATGGGGGCTGCAGAATGATATAAGGGGCATGGAATGGGGGCTGCAGAATGATATAAGGGGCATGGAATGGGGGCTGCAGAATGATATAAGGGGCATGGAATGGGGGCTGCAGAATGATATAAGGGGCATGGAATGGGGGCTGCAGAATGATATAAGGGGCATGGAATGGGGGCTGCAGAATGATATAAGGGGCATGGAATGGGGGCTGCAGAATGATATAAGGGGCATGGAATGGGGGCTGCAGAATGATATAAGGGGCATGGAATAGGGACTGCAGAATGATATAAGGGGTATGGAATAGGGGCTGCAGAATGATATAAGGGGTATGGAATAGGGGCTGCAGAATGATATAAGGGGCATGGAATAAGTGCTGCAGAATGATATAAGGGGCATGGAAAGGGGCTGCAGATTGATATAAGGGGCATGGAATAGGGGCTGCAGAATGATATAAGGGGCATGGAATAGGGGCTGCAGACTGGTCAGTATCTGTGTGCAATAAGCAATTCAAAGATATATCCATGCATGCAAAGAATATAGTTAACTTGTCTCCCCCTGAAATCAACATGGTTTAGCCCAGGAGTAACTAAGTTCAAGCACTTAACTAAGTCTGGAACCAGCCCAATATATCTTGTGCTTTTGCTTTATTTGAATTGTAGAACCACTTCTAGCACAAATCAGTAGGTTAATAGCACAGGTTTTGCTACCTTGGGCCTGATCCAGACCTCCGCCTTCCTCCGTATTTACGGTGGGCAGATGCGTAAGATCTAATAGGGGACCACGCTGTCTTAAAATAGAGGGAACAGGCTGTTATGTGAGATGGAGTGGGGGCTGCAGAATGATATAAGGGGCATTGAATAGGGACTGCAGAATGATATAAGGGGCATGGAGTGGGGGCTGCAGAATGATATAGGGGGCATGGAATAGGGGCTGCAGAATGATATAAGGGGCATGGAATAAGGACTGCAGAATGATATAAGGGGCATGGAATAGGGGCTGCAGAATGATAAAAGGGGCATGTAATAGGGGCTGCAGAATGATATAAGGGGCATGGAATAAGGGCTGCAGAATGATATAAGGGGCATGGAATAGGGGCTGCAGAATGATAAAAGGGGCATGGAATAGGGGCTGCAGACTGGTCAGTATCTGTGTGCAATAAGCAATTCAAAGATATATCCATGCATACAAAGAATATAGTTAACTTGACTCCCCCTGAAATCAACATGGTTTAGCCCAGGAGTAACTAAGTTCAAGCACTTAACTAAGTCTGGATCCAGCCCAATATCTCTTGTGCTTTTGCTGTATCTGAATTGTAGAACCACAAATCAGTAGGTTAATAGCACAGGTTTTTCTACCTTGGGCCTGATCCAGACCTCCGCCCGCTTGGGCCTGATCCAACCCCCCGCCCGCCTCCGTATTTACGGCGGGCGGATGCGTAAGATCTAGTGGGGGACCGCGCTGTCTTAAAATAGAGGGAACAGGCTGTTATGTGAGATGCTGCTCAAAACCAGTATATACCCCGGAATTTCCCTTACCCTTGTAACATGAAACAGGAAAAAACATAAAATAATATACTGGGCGCTTCTCAAACAGTTAAAAATAAAAAGAACTTTATTCGCACTTTAAGTAAAACCTGAATGAAAACCTTGAGCTGATTACACTGTGGTAAACAGCAAGACACGAGAATAACAGAAAGTTATTAGTGATCTTTAGTCTCGAAATGGTAAAGTTTCCAAAAAGCCTTTCAATACTTGTAACAGCGTGATAGAAAAGGTCATGAGAATACTTTGTTGCAGATATTGTAAATAGAGTTGACATGGATCTCAGTCTCTATGGGGCTGATCCAGACCTACGGCCGCCGCACTAGTTACGGCAGCCGTATGCTTAAGAACGTCATTTCTGCCGTTCTGCGCATGCGCCGGGCAGATGTTCCCAGCTTAGTTAGGGAAACCCAATCCTTAGGATCGGGCATCCCTAACTGTTGCGTAGTTATGGCAAGGGGGGGCGTTCCTCGCCGTTACTATGCAATCGAAGGTGGGGGAAGGTAAGTAAATGGAGGAGGCGGGTTAGGGCAGTTACGACTCTGTGGCCGGCGTAATTACCTACTGTTACGCTGGCTGAAGCTAAAGTAGCCTTCAGCCGGCGTAACAGTGGGTAATTATGCCGGCCACAGGGGGAGTGTCGGGGGAATGCTCCAGAGCCTAATAGGGCCTAATCCAGCGTAGCTCTGGATTAGGCATTATTTCACATAATTTTGAAAAGCCTTGTGCTGTTTTTTGTGGTGTGATAGGCTAAGTGTAAAAGTGGTGTTTGATAACGATCGGACTGAAAATAAAGTCCGTCTCCGTATGGATAAAGTCCTATAAGCTTTGCATCAGGACAGTTTTGCTGATCTGTGCATGTGCCAGGCTGATGTTGCCTGGCATAATTAGGGTTTTTCTTTAAGCAGGATTGGGCATCCATAACTACAGGCAAAGAGAGTGGGTGGGTAGTGCTAACAATATCAGGGATCGGAATGCGGTGCCAAGCTGCTGGTCCCTTAGGAGGTCTGACCCCAATACGTCAGAGATAATTGTAGGACAAGTGAGAGAAATAAGGGACGAATAGCGCTAAGGCTAGGGGTAGTAGGTGGAGTGTAGGTGTGATGGGTGATAATAGTGCTGGTGTACAGATACAGGGGGTGGTAGGTGGGCGGGTATGTTAGAAGTTCGTATATATTGGATAACTGAGAGCACAGGTATCCAGTATAGTAGTCCTTAGTCCGAATTTAGCGGTTGCAGAGAGGTCCTTGTTGGCAGAGCCAAGATGTGGTAGACAAGAGGAGAGGAAGGCAGACACCTAGTGTAGCATTGTTATGGCATGCAGAAAAAATCAACTGTAGTGCACTCACCCTTACTGTGTCTTGCTGAAATGCATGTAAGGGTTTGTACTTGTGGCGGCTGGGTGCAGCGGACCTGTGCTGTGTCCTCAGGGTTTCTGTGTAGTCCTCTGGTTTCTTCCGGGTGCTTAGAGGGGCGTCCGTCTGGAGGTTTGGGAAGAGAAAAGAAGAGGGGGGGCTCCTGGTGCGTTATCTCCGGTGCGCGGGGACAGGAGAGGGAATAACACTCACCAGATGCCTATCTTGTGTAGGGGCATAACAAGAAGGCGCTGTTTGTGCGGTCGATATGGAGGGTGTCCGTGGGTTGTGCCAGGTCCCCGGGTGCTGTCCGCGCGTTGCGCCGGTCTGCGAGCGCCTTCTGATGATGTGGTGGCGTAGTGACGGCGGCGTCCACGTGGTGCTCGTTCCAAGAAGCAGTGCTGGCATCTGGGAGTTGTTCTTTTTTTCACCCGCTGTGCGGGTTGGTGTGCAATGAAGCTGGCCAGACAAGCAGTGTGCTAATCAAGTGGATTTATTTGTGCAGTGAAACAATATACTGTGCAATCCAATGCGTTTCGTCACTCTATGGTGACTTTTTCAAGGATGTGGTGGCGATGTGGTGGGGGTGTATATATACCAGAGGGAGGGCGGAATAAGGATGTAGTGGGCGGACTTTGGGTGGTTGGCAGAAGTAACTGGGCGGGTGTATGTTGGCGGATTGATGGAAGGATTGTGATAGGTAGCGGGGGGGGGGCG
>WWET01000357.1:244434-260471 GCA_011038615.1 Limnodynastes dumerilii
CCCTGAAAGGTACTATCCATCTAGTCCACAAGCAGAAATAACGTGTTCCATTGGTTCCAGGGTATTATTCAGAGAAAATTACCAGACACCCCGCTGTCCACAAAAGCAAAATTATTGTGAACCTTGGCCATGAGATGTAACCGTGCTGGAACCATCAAAGAATTCTTGGAAGAGAATGTGATGGAGACCAAGATGAACCTCTTCCGTATCCATCAGTGTCATGCGTTTTCCGCGGCTTCCCTTTGATGCACTGGTCATCCTGTGATGCTTGAAATTGTACCAGGGCATCTTTGATAGAATCAGAAAGGCGCAGCCTAAATTCAGAGGGTTGGATCATTCCATTGGCTATCTGTGGTCCACCACCGGAACTCAGAGCAATACTCTTCTGTGGACATTCTACCTTTGCGAATGGATCGAATCTGAGCCTCCGCAGTTGCCAGGTGATCAGGATCATCGTATAGAAGGCCCAAAGCTGGAAAAAAAAAAGCATCCACAGTTTGGCGGGAAGGATGCTATGATAAATCATCAGCTATTAAAATCTATATCAATTTCAACCCATACAGAACAATCATGTAGATATAATGCTATTGTTGTATCTGCTTACTACAGTGTAATTAATATATATATATCCAAATACTGGTACTCCTCCTGTTTGAATTATCCTGCGGTGCGGTGCTCAGTCAACACATAAGTAATACATTCCCCAAAAAAGCAAAGAAAGGTACTCTGCAGACTGTATATAGGTGATCAAAAGATGGTCCCCTTCAGGCCCATTTTTATTCAGTAAAGTTGCATGATTAATAGTCCATTCCAACGTTTCAATCACCCCTTTTTGATTTTCGTCAGGGAAAGTTTAGCAAGTGAAAAAAAAAATTAGAAGCTGCTACCTTACAACATTGCTGCTATTTTTTATGGATTTTTTTGTTTTTTAATTTTTTTGTTTTTGTACATTTTTTGTGTATTTTTTTGGTAAATTCTTTTGACAAATTATGTACATTTTAATTGGACTTTTGATGCTTTTTTTTTAACACTGTGCATGCCCAGAGCTGTTACTCATATACGATGCCAAGCTTATATATGCTTAGTAGCAGTGATAGTGATAGCAGTGATCAAGTTCATTGATCACTGCTAGATCAATGAACTTCCATAGCAATCACTGTTAAGATTTAGTTAAGCACTTCTGGTAAAGTAGTTATTAAGTGATTGGTGTTTAACCAGTTTCCAAATGCCAGTATCGACAGTAAATGTTAGCATGGGTTACTCACAGTTATTGATGTGACTCCAAAGATAGTGAGCTAATATATGGAATGATGGATATTTTACAGGACACACATCCACAGGCTGTGTGGAGTGGTGTGATCATGATGTCCCAATGCAGTGCACCTTGCTGTTGGGCTATGTATATTTTTCAAAGACTCTGCCATCAGTCATGCTTTGCAACATCAGTTGCAGCAGCCAGGCTTCAGATATTAATTTGATAGAAACAATTTTAAGATGGTAAAGACAGTTTGGAAAGGATCCAGTAGAATTACAAAAGTGTGTATATAGCTCTTACATGTGTCTTCGCATTACATGCTATTTCATCAGAGAGCAATTGAGAGTGATAGAAGGGAGGAGTAGTTCCTTAAATGTTCAATCTTTAGCTGTTGTTGATTCAATCTTAGCAGGAACCACTGGAACATTTTCATATCTATAAAAATGCAATAGTGACAAAATAAAACAGGAAGGTATCTTAAAAAGCGATGTATAAAGGTATCAAGCATGTCTACTAAAAATTGCAATTATAAAATCAGACCTAGAGAAACTGCACATAAAATAAAAATGGCATACACATTATATATACCTCTTCCCTTGGACAACTAATAAAGTTATTTGGTTTTCATTATCATTTCTATGCCTATGATACACAAATCTATCAAACCCTGATCTATCACCAACCCTGCTGGCTTGCATAACTGAATGTCTCTCCGCTATTTCATCCTGGATGTCCTGCCATTTTAAACTTAATCTTTCAAAAACAGAGTTACTAATATTTCCCCCTGCCAACAAGAGCTACCCACCCGGTCTCTCTATTTCTGTTGACACTAAAATATTCCCTGCTTGCCAAGTTCGCTGCCTAGGTGTTACACTTGATTTTGAACTGTCCTTTAAATCCTGTTATATACACCTAAAAAACATTTCCAAAATTCAAAAATATCTCTCACAAGAAACTATTAAAACTCTCATTCATGCACTAATTATTTCCTGCATCGATTACTACGATGACCTTCTTATTGGACTCCCACAATATAAAATTACCCCTCTACAGTCTATATTGCATGCAGCAGCAAGACTGATTTTCCTTGCAAAATGCTCAACTAGAGCGAGTCCACTCTGTCAGTCTCTACATTGGTTGCCTGTAAACTACAGAATCAAATACAACATCCACTTGCTAACCTATAAAGCCATAAACAATACTGCACCTGCATACATATCCTCACTTGTCTCAAGATATATCCCAGCAAGTTCTCTCAGATCATCACAAGATTTACAACTTTCTTCTGCACTTCATAAATGCACTGATTCCCGGTTACAGGACTTCTCCCGGGCTGCACCCACTCTCTCGAATAACCTTCCTCGCCCATTAAGATTATCCACTACTCTACAAACTTTCAAGCGCTCCCTATAATCTCATCTTTTTAGACAAGCTTATCAGATTCCCCAACCTTCCTAAACTTTATCTACCATATTACCAAACACTTTTCCTTTCTTTTACACATTATTAACACAAACCCACACTCTCTGTTTCTATTCTAAAATTCCCTCATCTCTGTTACTAACACTGCTGTGTGGCTGGATCATACAGAGCACTGAGAGCACTTTTACCATACATCCTGGTTGGTTCCATTGTGTGATATAAAGCACTTGCCTTTATGTATCAAACCCACTGTCCTACAGAGTGTAAGATTGTGAGCAAAGCCCTTTTACCCACCCAGTCTGTTTGTTATTACCCAGTCTTGTTTATACTGATTGTTAAATTGTAAAGCGCTATGTAATCTGTGGGAGCTATATAAAAACCTGTTAATAAATAAATAAATAAATAAATAAATAACATGATGTGTAGACAAACCTGATAATGGTGCAATGTACATTAAACCTAAATAATAAAAAAAAGAGTACAAAGACAGTCACATAATAAAATTATTCACATTAGTAGAAAAATTAATATATAGTGTAATAAAGTTAGCATATAAATGATGTACAGGTGAAGCTAAAGCCGATGCATAGTACATTGAACCTTGATAGTAGAAAACAAATAAACATAGGCACAGTCTCATAAGGGAAATGGCTGTTGTATAAGTTGGCAAGAAAAAAAGGATGGAAAAACAGGGGATTTATTGGAAATGATTTAGCTCTATGCTTTCATTAAGGCCATGGCGTCTAATCTAAAAATCCAATATACTTCTCTTTTACTGATTTGAGAAAATCTGTCATTCCCTCTAAATGTGTTATTAATAAGTTCTATTCCCTTCAGGTCAAAAATATGCCCCCCATGCGATATGTCATGACAAAGAATGTATATTATTTTGTTTTACTTTTTTTTTTTTTTATGTTTTGAAAATCTTGCACATAGAGTTCTGAGGGATCGGCCAACATAAACAAGACAGCAAGAACAGATCATTTGATATTTGACATATGAACTTTTACATGTGATCATCTTCTTAATTGGAAACATTTCTTTATTATTTTCACTTGTATGGTCACAAAAGGTCCACATGCGCTATCTGTTTAGACCACATCTAAAAATTTGCCCTTTGGTTTAAAAGGGAGCCAGGTAAGGTTAGGGAAGCTGATCCTTAAAATGGCTATGTACCAACAATATAATTGGCCTTGCAAAAAATTATCCTAGGTTTTTCTTCTAAAATAGGATTTAGTTGTTTGTCTAGATTAAAAATGTGGAAGTTTTTGCACAAAATATTTCTGAAATGTCTGAAACTGGGTGGAAAAAGTTACAGCATCCTTATTCTATTTCTTTTAAATGGCGTCTGAGTGGTCATTTGCCAAGGATCTGTTTATTATTTCTTTCTTTTTTTCTTTTTTGAATTATTATTATTATTATTATTATTATTATTATTATTATTGTTTATTTATAAGGCACCACAAGGTGTCTGCAGCGCCATACAAAATACAATTCTGAATAGGGAGTTATAGAGAAAATTCGAAAATAGAAATGTAGAAATAAAAGTATATTCTGAATAGGGAGTTATAGAGAAAATTCGAAAATAGAAATGTAGAAATAAAAGTATATTCTGAATAGGGAGTTATAGAGAAAATTCGAAAATAGAAATGTAGAAATAAAAGTATATTCTGAATAGGGAGTTATAGAGAAAATTCGAAAATAGAAATGTAGAAATAAAAGTATATTCTGAATAGGGAGTTATAGAGAAAATTCGAAAATAGAAATGTAGAAATAAAAGTATATTCTGAATAGGGAGTTATAGAGAAAATTCGAAAATAGAAATGTAGAAATAAAAGTATATTCTGAATAGGGAGTTATAGAGAAAATTCGAAAATAGAAATGTAGAAATAAAAGTATATTCTGAATAGGGAGTTATAGAGAAAATTCGAAAATAGAAATGTAGAAATAAAAGTATATTCTGAATAGGGAGTTATAGAGAAAATTCGAAAATAGAAATGTAGAAATAAAAGTATATTCTGAATAGGGAGTTATAGAGAAAATTCGAAAATAGAAATGTAGAAATAAAAGTATATTCTGAATAGGGAGTTATAGAGAAAATTCGAAAATAGAAATGTAGAAATAAAAGTATATTCTGAATAGGGAGTTATAGAGAAAATTCGAAAATAGAAATGTAGAAATAAAAGTATATTCTGAATAGGGAGTTATAGAGAAAATTCGAAAATAGAAATGTAGAAATAAAAGTATATTCTGAATAGGGAGTTATAGAGAAAATTCGAAAATAGAAATGTAGAAATAAAAGTATATTCTGAATAGGGAGTTATAGAGAAAATTCGAAAATAGAAATGTAGAAATAAAAGTATATTCTGAATAGGGAGTTATAGAGAAAATTCGAAAATAGAAATGTAGAAATAAAAGTATATTCTGAATAGGGAGTTATAGAGAAAATTCGAAAATAGAAATGTAGAAATAAAAGTATATTCTGAATAGGGAGTTATAGAGAAAATTCGAAAATAGAAATGTAGAAATAAAAGTATATTCTGAATAGGGAGTTATAGAGAAAATTCGAAAATAGAAATGTAGAAATAAAAGTATATTCTGAATAGGGAGTTATAGAGAAAATTCGAAAATAGAAATGTAGAAATAAAAGTATATTCTGAATAGGGAGTTATAGAGAAAATTCGAAAATAGAAATGTAGAAATAAAAGTATATTCTGAATAGGGAGTTATAGAGAAAATTCGAAAATAGAAATGTAGAAATAAAAGTATATTCTGAATAGGGAGTTATAGAGAAAATTCGAAAATAGAAATGTAGAAATAAAAGTATATTCTGAATAGGGAGTTATAGAGAAAATTCGAAAATAGAAATGTAGAAATAAAAGTATATTCTGAATAGGGAGTTATAGAGAAAATTCGAAAATAGAAATGTAGAAATAAAAGTATATTCTGAATAGGGAGTTATAGAGAAAATTCGAAAATAGAAATGTAGAAATAAAAGTATATTCTGAATAGGGAGTTATAGAGAAAATTCGAAAATAGAAATGTAGAAATAAAAGTATATTCTGAATAGGGAGTTATAGAGAAAATTCGAAAATAGAAATGTAGAAATAAAAGTATATTCTGAATAGGGAGTTATAGAGAAAATTCGAAAATAGAAATGTAGAAATAAAAGTATATTCTGAATAGGGAGTTATAGAGAAAATTCGAAAATAGAAATGTAGAAATAAAAGTATATTCTGAATAGGGAGTTATAGAGAAAATTCGAAAATAGAAATGTAGAAATAAAAGTATATTCTGAATAGGGAGTTATAGAGAAAATTCGAAAATAGAAATGTAGAAATAAAAGTATATTCTGAATAGGGAGTTATAGAGAAAATTCGAAAATAGAAATGTAGAAATAAAAGTATATTCTGAATAGGGAGTTATAGAGAAAATTCGAAAATAGAAATGTAGAAATAAAAGTATATTCTGAATAGGGAGTTATAGAGAAAATTCGAAAATAGAAATGTAGAAATAAAAGTATATTCTGAATAGGGAGTTATAGAGAAAATTCGAAAATAGAAATGTAGAAATAAAAGTATATTCTGAATAGGGAGTTATAGAGAAAATTCGAAAATAGAAATGTAGAAATAAAAGTATATTCTGAATAGGGAGTTATAGAGAAAATTCGAAAATAGAAATGTAGAAATAAAAGTATATTCTGAATAGGGAGTTATAGAGAAAATTCGAAAATAGAAATGTAGAAATAAAAGTATATTCTGAATAGGGAGTTATAGAGAAAATTCGAAAATAGAAATGTAGAAATAAAAGTATATTCTGAATAGGGAGTTATAGAGAAAATTCGAAAATAGAAATGTAGAAATAAAAGTATATTCTGAATAGGGAGTTATAGAGAAAATTCGAAAATAGAAATGTAGAAATAAAAGTATATTCTGAATAGGGAGTTATAGAGAAAATTCGAAAATAGAAATGTAGAAATAAAAGTATATTCTGAATAGGGAGTTATAGAGAAAATTCGAAAATAGAAATGTAGAAATAAAAGTATATTCTGAATAGGGAGTTATAGAGAAAATTCGAAAATAGAAATGTAGAAATAAAAGTATATTCTGAATAGGGAGTTATAGAGAAAATTCGAAAATAGAAATGTAGAAATAAAAGTATATTCTGAATAGGGAGTTATAGAGAAAATTCGAAAATAGAAATGTAGAAATAAAAGTATATTCTGAATAGGGAGTTATAGAGAAAATTCGAAAATAGAAATGTAGAAATAAAAGTATATTCTGAATAGGGAGTTATAGAGAAAATTCGAAAATAGAAATGTAGAAATAAAAGTATATTCTGAATAGGGAGTTATAGAGAAAATTCGAAAATAGAAATGTAGAAATAAAAGTATATTCTGAATAGGGAGTTATAGAGAAAATTCGAAAATAGAAATGTAGAAATAAAAGTATATTCTGAATAGGGAGTTATAGAGAAAATTCGAAAATAGAAATGTAGAAATAAAAGTATATTCTGAATAGGGAGTTATAGAGAAAATTCGAAAATAGAAATGTAGAAATAAAAGTATATTCTGAATAGGGAGTTATAGAGAAAATTCGAAAATAGAAATGTAGAAATAAAAGTATATTCTGAATAGGGAGTTATAGAGAAAATTCGAAAATAGAAATGTAGAAATAAAAGTATATTCTGAATAGGGAGTTATAGAGAAAATTCGAAAATAGAAATGTAGAAATAAAAGTATATTCTGAATAGGGAGTTATAGAGAAAATTCGAAAATAGAAATGTAGAAATAAAAGTATATTCTGAATAGGGAGTTATAGAGAAAATTCGAAAATAGAAATGTAGAAATAAAAGTATATTCTGAATAGGGAGTTATAGAGAAAATTCGAAAATAGAAATGTAGAAATAAAAGTATATTCTGAATAGGGAGTTATAGAGAAAATTCGAAAATAGAAATGTAGAAATAAAAGTATATTCTGAATAGGGAGTTATAGAGAAAATTCGAAAATAGAAATGTAGAAATAAAAGTATATTCTGAATAGGGAGTTATAGAGAAAATTCGAAAATAGAAATGTAGAAATAAAAGTATATTCTGAATAGGGAGTTATAGAGAAAATTCGAAAATAGAAATGTAGAAATAAAAGTATATTCTGAATAGGGAGTTATAGAGAAAATTCGAAAATAGAAATGTAGAAATAAAAGTATATTCTGAATAGGGAGTTATAGAGAAAATTCGAAAATAGAAATGTAGAAATAAAAGTATATTCTGAATAGGGAGTTATAGAGAAAATTCGAAAATAGAAATGTAGAAATAAAAGTATATTCTGAATAGGGAGTTATAGAGAAAATTCGAAAATAGAAATGTAGAAATAAAAGTATATTCTGAATAGGGAGTTATAGAGAAAATTCGAAAATAGAAATGTAGAAATAAAAGTATATTCTGAATAGGGAGTTATAGAGAAAATTCGAAAATAGAAATGTAGAAATAAAAGTATATTCTGA
Source organism: Limnodynastes dumerilii (assembly GCA_011038615.1). Classification (NCBI taxonomy): domain Eukaryota; kingdom Metazoa; phylum Chordata; class Amphibia; order Anura; family Limnodynastidae; genus Limnodynastes; species Limnodynastes dumerilii. Next base: position 252,614 of record WWET01000357.1, read on the forward strand.
ATAGGGAGTTATAGAGAAAATTCGAAAATAGAAATGTAGAAATAAAAGTATATTCTGAATAGGGAGTTATAGAGAAAATTCGAAAATAGAAATGTAGAAATAAAAGTATATTCTGAATAGGGAGTTATAGAGAAAATTCGAAAATAGAAATGTAGAAATAAAAGTATATTCTGAATAGGGAGTTATAGAGAAAATTCGAAAATAGAAATGTAGAAATAAAAGTATATTCTGAATAGGGAGTTATAGAGAAAATTCGAAAATAGAAATGTAGAAATAAAAGTATATTCTGAATAGGGAGTTATAGAGAAAATTCGAAAATAGAAATGTAGAAATAAAAGTATATTCTGAATAGGGAGTTATAGAGAAAATTCGAAAATAGAAATGTAGAAATAAAAGTATATTCTGAATAGGGAGTTATAGAGAAAATTCGAAAATAGAAATGTAGAAATAAAAGTATATTCTGAATAGGGAGTTATAGAGAAAATTCGAAAATAGAAATGTAGAAATAAAAGTATATTCTGAATAGGGAGTTATAGAGAAAATTCGAAAATAGAAATGTAGAAATAAAAGTATATTCTGAATAGGGAGTTATAGAGAAAATTCGAAAATAGAAATGTAGAAATAAAAGTATATTCTGAATAGGGAGTTATAGAGAAAATTCGAAAATAGAAATGTAGAAATAAAAGTATATTCTGAATAGGGAGTTATAGAGAAAATTCGAAAATAGAAATGTAGAAATAAAAGTATATTCTGAATAGGGAGTTATAGAGAAAATTCGAAAATAGAAATGTAGAAATAAAAGTATATTCTGAATAGGGAGTTATAGAGAAAATTCGAAAATAGAAATGTAGAAATAAAAGTATATTCTGAATAGGGAGTTATAGAGAAAATTCGAAAATAGAAATGTAGAAATAAAAGTATATTCTGAATAGGGAGTTATAGAGAAAATTCGAAAATAGAAATGTAGAAATAAAAGTATATTCTGAATAGGGAGTTATAGAGAAAATTCGAAAATAGAAATGTAGAAATAAAAGTATATTCTGAATAGGGAGTTATAGAGAAAATTCGAAAATAGAAATGTAGAAATAAAAGTATATTCTGAATAGGGAGTTATAGAGAAAATTCGAAAATAGAAATGTAGAAATAAAAGTATATTCTGAATAGGGAGTTATAGAGAAAATTCGAAAATAGAAATGTAGAAATAAAAGTATATTCTGAATAGGGAGTTATAGAGAAAATTCGAAAATAGAAATGTAGAAATAAAAGTATATTCTGAATAGGGAGTTATAGAGAAAATTCGAAAATAGAAATGTAGAAATAAAAGTATATTCTGAATAGGGAGTTATAGAGAAAATTCGAAAATAGAAATGTAGAAATAAAAGTATATTCTGAATAGGGAGTTATAGAGAAAATTCGAAAATAGAAATGTAGAAATAAAAGTATATTCTGAATAGGGAGTTATAGAGAAAATTCGAAAATAGAAATGTAGAAATAAAAGTATATTCTGAATAGGGAGTTATAGAGAAAATTCGAAAATAGAAATGTAGAAATAAAAGTATATTCTGAATAGGGAGTTATAGAGAAAATTCGAAAATAGAAATGTAGAAATAAAAGTATATTCTGAATAGGGAGTTATAGAGAAAATTCGAAAATAGAAATGTAGAAATAAAAGTATATTCTGAATAGGGAGTTATAGAGAAAATTCGAAAATAGAAATGTAGAAATAAAAGTATATTCTGAATAGGGAGTTATAGAGAAAATTCGAAAATAGAAATGTAGAAATAAAAGTATATTCTGAATAGGGAGTTATAGAGAAAATTCGAAAATAGAAATGTAGAAATAAAAGTATATTCTGAATAGGGAGTTATAGAGAAAATTCGAAAATAGAAATGTAGAAATAAAAGTATATTCTGAATAGGGAGTTATAGAGAAAATTCGAAAATAGAAATGTAGAAATAAAAGTATATTCTGAATAGGGAGTTATAGAGAAAATTCGAAAATAGAAATGTAGAAATAAAAGTATATTCTGAATAGGGAGTTATAGAGAAAATTCGAAAATAGAAATGTAGAAATAAAAGTATATTCTGAATAGGGAGTTATAGAGAAAATTCGAAAATAGAAATGTAGAAATAAAAGTATATTCTGAATAGGGAGTTATAGAGAAAATTCGAAAATAGAAATGTAGAAATAAAAGTATATTCTGAATAGGGAGTTATAGAGAAAATTCGAAAATAGAAATGTAGAAATAAAAGTATATTCTGAATAGGGAGTTATAGAGAAAATTCGAAAATAGAAATGTAGAAATAAAAGTATATTCTGAATAGGGAGTTATAGAGAAAATTCGAAAATAGAAATGTAGAAATAAAAGTATATTCTGAATAGGGAGTTATAGAGAAAATTCGAAAATAGAAATGTAGAAATAAAAGTATATTCTGAATAGGGAGTTATAGAGAAAATTCGAAAATAGAAATGTAGAAATAAAAGTATATTCTGAATAGGGAGTTATAGAGAAAATTCGAAAATAGAAATGTAGAAATAAAAGTATATTCTGAATAGGGAGTTATAGAGAAAATTCGAAAATAGAAATGTAGAAATAAAAGTATATTCTGAATAGGGAGTTATAGAGAAAATTCGAAAATAGAAATGTAGAAATAAAAGTATATTCTGAATAGGGAGTTATAGAGAAAATTCGAAAATAGAAATGTAGAAATAAAAGTATATTCTGAATAGGGAGTTATAGAGAAAATTCGAAAATAGAAATGTAGAAATAAAAGTATATTCTGAATAGGGAGTTATAGAGAAAATTCGAAAATAGAAATGTAGAAATAAAAGTATATTCTGAATAGGGAGTTATAGAGAAAATTCGAAAATAGAAATGTAGAAATAAAAGTATATTCTGAATAGGGAGTTATAGAGAAAATTCGAAAATAGAAATGTAGAAATAAAAGTATATTCTGAATAGGGAGTTATAGAGAAAATTCGAAAATAGAAATGTAGAAATAAAAGTATATTCTGAATAGGGAGTTATAGAGAAAATTCGAAAATAGAAATGTAGAAATAAAAGTATATTCTGAATAGGGAGTTATAGAGAAAATTCGAAAATAGAAATGTAGAAATAAAAGTATATTCTGAATAGGGAGTTATAGAGAAAATTCGAAAATAGAAATGTAGAAATAAAAGTATATTCTGAATAGGGAGTTATAGAGAAAATTCGAAAATAGAAATGTAGAAATAAAAGTATATTCTGAATAGGGAGTTATAGAGAAAATTCGAAAATAGAAATGTAGAAATAAAAGTATATTCTGAATAGGGAGTTATAGAGAAAATTCGAAAATAGAAATGTAGAAATAAAAGTATATTCTGAATAGGGAGTTATAGAGAAAATTCGAAAATAGAAATGTAGAAATAAAAGTATATTCTGAATAGGGAGTTATAGAGAAAATTCGAAAATAGAAATGTAGAAATAAAAGTATATTCTGAATAGGGAGTTATAGAGAAAATTCGAAAATAGAAATGTAGAAATAAAAGTATATTCTGAATAGGGAGTTATAGAGAAAATTCGAAAATAGAAATGTAGAAATAAAAGTATATTCTGAATAGGGAGTTATAGAGAAAATTCGAAAATAGAAATGTAGAAATAAAAGTATATTCTGAATAGGGAGTTATAGAGAAAATTCGAAAATAGAAATGTAGAAATAAAAGTATATTCTGAATAGGGAGTTATAGAGAAAATTCGAAAATAGAAATGTAGAAATAAAAGTATATTCTGAATAGGGAGTTATAGAGAAAATTCGAAAATAGAAATGTAGAAATAAAAGTATATTCTGAATAGGGAGTTATAGAGAAAATTCGAAAATAGAAATGTAGAAATAAAAGTATATTCTGAATAGGGAGTTATAGAGAAAATTCGAAAATAGAAATGTAGAAATAAAAGTATATTCTGAATAGGGAGTTATAGAGAAAATTCGAAAATAGAAATGTAGAAATAAAAGTATATTCTGAATAGGGAGTTATAGAGAAAATTCGAAAATAGAAATGTAGAAATAAAAGTATATTCTGAATAGGGAGTTATAGAGAAAATTCGAAAATAGAAATGTAGAAATAAAAGTATATTCTGAATAGGGAGTTATAGAGAAAATTCGAAAATAGAAATGTAGAAATAAAAGTATATTCTGAATAGGGAGTTATAGAGAAAATTCGAAAATAGAAATGTAGAAATAAAAGTATATTCTGAATAGGGAGTTATAGAGAAAATTCGAAAATAGAAATGTAGAAATAAAAGTATATTCTGAATAGGGAGTTATAGAGAAAATTCGAAAATAGAAATGTAGAAATAGAAGTATATTCTGAATAGGGAGCTTTATGAAATAGAATTGTTCGAAATTGAGAATAATAGCAATAGAGAATAATCGAAAATACAACAATCGAAATAGAAATACAATCGAAATGTGCATGTTTCGTAACCTATTACATTCGAAATAGGGAACGTTCGAAATAGCGAAAATTCGAAATTGCGAACTTTCGAAATAGCGAAAATTCGCAATTTAGTGGTCGAAATACAGATTTTCGAAATTGCCATTTTCTAACCGGGGACTGACTACCCAGGTGGGGATGGGGTAAAAGGGTAGCAGAGGGGGACAAGAGGGTACGAAGTGAGGGGGGAAGTGGTGGAGAAGGGGACAACACTAGGATGGAGGGCCCTGCTCACATGAGCTAACACACTAAGTGGCAGGGATAAACTTACAGAAGGCATAAGGAGGGGAAATGCTGGTGTGAGTGGAGGAGAGAGGGATGAAAGGAAAAGAATGGTTAGATGTAGGATGCAGTGAGAATGTTAAGTGGAGGAGAGGTAGGCTAGCCTGAAAAGGTGCATTTGATTGAGCACTTGAAGACCTGCAATGTAGGGGAGAGTCTGACTGAGGAAGGGAGGTCATTCCAGTGCAGGTGCAGCATGGGAGAAGTCCTGGAGTGAGATGTTGTGATCAGTAAGGAGGTCAGACAGCGCTGGTTAGGAGAATGGAGAGAGTGGGAAGGGGTGTACATGTTGATGAGGGAAGAGAGGTAGGGAGCAGTGGATGAGGATATGGCCTTAAAGGTGATGGTAAGGAGTTTAAAGAGAGGTCTGAAGCGGACAGGAAGCCAGTGAAGGGTTTGACATAAAGGAGAGGCCGAGGTAGAGCAGTGTGAGAGGAAGATGAGGCTGGAAGCAGCATTGAGTATAGATTGAAGGGGGGCAAGACGGGAGAGCGGGAGACCTACAAGGAGGAGTTTACAGTAGTCGAGGCATGATATGACTAGAGAGTGGATGAGGGTTTTAGTAGCTTCACTGGTGAGGAAGGATGCATGCAATGTTGCGTAGGACGGATGAGGAGACAGAGGTATCACCAATGGTTATGGTGATGGAGGGGGGAGACAATCCTAGGGGACAGAGGATAAAGGATAATTCTGTCAGTATTGGAGCAATTTCTTTTAAGGCGTATAAATTGATTTTTTTTACTGTATGGTATTGTGGGTAATTACGGTGGCTCAGTGAGTACCACTTGTGTCTTACAGCCCTGAGGTCATGAGTTTGACTCCCACACAAAACCTTATCTATGTGGAGTTTGCATGGTGTGTGTATGTGTTAGAGACCTTAGTATGGAGCTCTAATGGGGCAGGGACTGATGTGAATGTGAAATATTCTCTGTAAAGCGCTATGTAATCTGATAGCGCTAAATAAAAAACTGTTAATAAATAAAAAATAAATAAATAACATTATAAGAAGCATTTAGTAAACAGGAAAGCTAGTGGAAGCAAGGAAAATAAGGAAACATAGAGCAAGTTTTTAAAAAACAAGCATCCAAATGTCAGTTTTAAAATTGCAACAATACTCAGGCCTTAGGCCACTACAAGTCAATGAAGGAGTATTTAGTGTGCTTGAAAGAGACTGGAGGAATCAGAGTAGGATGTGTCCAGAGAGAAGAAAAGAAGATGTTGTACTGTAGTAAAAACAAAAGGCGAGGAGCAAAGCAAGTGGTAAGGTTCCAGATGGGAAAGCTCTGTTTTTTATTCTCCATTAGGCAATGAGAGGTTCTATTCCTCTCGCCAGACTGGGTAGCACTCCTAGACAAAAAAAGGTGCCCGCGGCTCTGGCCAGTAATGAAATTACTCTCACCCGTAGTGCAGTTGTCTTTTCCCAACGGTTACTTGATGTGAGTGGTGGATGGGAGCTTCCTTTGCAGATTTGCAGGGAGCCAAGCATCCAATGCTGAGAGGGAAAGCGTTAGTTTTGGGGGGTTGGGGGAAAGTTTGTTTGGAATATGTGCCATCATCCGTTAAACTTTCAATGGAATTTTCCATTGTGATTCAGTGAGTGGTTAGTGATAGTGGACCGGATCACAACTACGTTTTTTTTTACTACGCACGCACACGTAGTAAATATTTTACGCTATCTACGTAGTGTTTCGTTATGTAGATTGCGTCTTTAATGACCACATGTACGCAATCTACGTAACGAAAGACTATGTACATAGCGTAAATTATTTAGTATGCGTGCGCAGTTATAAATAGCCACGTAACTAAAAAAAAACGTAGTTGTGAACCCGGCCCAGTATACAGTTAGGGGATTATTAGGGTTAGGGTACAGCGAGGGGATTGTTAAGGTTAGGCTGCGGTGAGGGGATGGTTAGGATAATGCCCCTTTCACATCACCACTGATAGTCTGAAACTTGGGTTTTTGGTGGTGTTATGAAAGTTATCGGGGGCCTGGTCCTGGTAGACATGGTTAAAGAAAAGGGTTTTCCCAGTGTCTGACCCCGATAAATGGTAAGCGGTATTACCCTAACTGTAACCTTAACAACCCCCCCTCACCACAAAAAATGCCATAATGGAATACTTTTTCAACCCGGGTCTCACCTAACACATCTGATTAGAGGGATTTGTTGCTGTGCAACAGTAAAAAAAATTCCTCTCCTGGAGGTGCAGGCCGCCCTTCACACTGTCAAGGCAGACCCGAGACTAGGAATTTCCCAGGTCTACCCTGCAGGATAACAGCCCTGTCAAGATAATTTTTGTGCTATTTATACACTATCAGCCTAATGTTGTCAATAATATGAATGTCACAAACATGACTTTATAACTAGCATACCAAATCCATATAAGACTGATTCAGTGTAGGGACAGAGTTGGTACCTGTTTGATAGAGCTGTCACTATGAGCCAGATCCAGAGCTAGTCTCCATTACGTTTCCTAGCGTAGCGTATTTATGCTAGCGTAATTACTATGCACTCCACTTGGCACTTCCCTCTGCTGTACGTAGTTTAGCCGTGTTACGCTTTCCAAACCCTACCTTAACTTTTCCAAGCGTAACTCCTGACGGCTGTAATGGATGCACGTACTTACGCGCCTAAGCACGCCCATACTGTACGATTTAAATGCCTCAACCCGGTCCCAAAGCGTAATTACGGGTGTTGTATGGCTGTCACGTCCCTTCGTTATGCTGTACATTCAGCGTTACATGTTGTAACATCTGCCACGCGCATGCGCAGTACATGCAAAATAGGGTTTTTACGTCTCCGGCTAGCGTAAATACGCTTGCGTACTTAGTTCTGGATCTAACGCTTTATTCATTGCAATAGATTTGGTCCTCCCGTAGGAGCCCTGTATACCGAGTACTATTCATACTAGAACTGGCTGCTTTGCAGAGGAAGGAGCAAGAGGGAGAAGGTAAGTAAGTTTACTAATAGGTTTTTAATAAAAAAAAAAAAGTTATTTAAGGGGGCACAAAAGGAGGCTGTACATATATGAGGGGGCACAAAGGGAGGCTGATTTTATATACAAAAGGGCACAAAGGAAGGTTGAATATATATAAGGGGCACAA
>WWET01000357.1:275273-289025 GCA_011038615.1 Limnodynastes dumerilii
AAGAGCATAGTGTTTTTATCCAATCCATCAGGTAGAAGGTAAACCTTGTGGGCCCCTTTCTTATTGATTTGTTAATCTCTTAAACATACAGAGAACTGTTGCAGCAAGCACACTATCTAAATAAGGTTTAAACTGACAGTGTTCTGTATGGTATTATTGTAGTCCAGGAGCCTTGTCAGGAAATTCCAGCAGAAAGAAAGAACAATGCTAATGACTTCTGTACTAAAAGTGGGCCAAAATGAACTAGACTATTCTTAATGATATTTATTTTACTCATTTAGTGCCAAATCTAACAATTTACAGTACTGTGATATGCATATAATTAAGCATTTAAATATGATCAGAACTTTTGTGGCTAAATCCTGTACATAATGGCTTTTATGACCTTCAGCTTAACCACTCCATACAAATCACATGTCAATCAATCAATCAGCCAGTGTCAAGTTTTATCCATTGGCAACCGCTGCTTTCAATAAATATTGTATTTATTTATTTCATGTTTCTTGCCCAAATTTCAATAGTTGATCTCTATGGTAACAAATGCACTGTACACACAAGTACAAACATGCGAATGCTGGACTGTATTCACAAACATATGTATGCCATGTGCGTAAGTTGGCTTTTTTTTAGCGAGCTGCGAATGCATGTGGCAGATGCTACGCATTGGATCTCGCTATGCACGTAGTTGATTTCCGCACATACACAACTCCGTACGACAGGACATGGCTATACCCCATACGTGGGAGAATACGTAATGTGGATGGGGAGGCATTTAAATTGTACAGTATGGCCTTGATTAGGCACTTCTGCACGTACGGACGCTACATCCACACAACGATACGCATGGAGAAGTGAAGCTAGAGCTATGGCATGCGGAAGTAAGCTAAATTCCGCCCATCAGGTGGGAGTGCCATAGAAGCGCACTTGCCAAATAAGTGCAGACTTTTGTTATTCAGCACTCTTAAGCCTGAGTACGATTCGCTCTCTTTATATTCTACACAGATATAGAGTTGATCTCAGATGCAGGTGAACATGGTCATTTTTGTGTCATATAAATCTATCACTTGTGACCACAGATAAGCAGAAGTGCAATGCAAAAAGTTGTAGGAATCGATTACCACTAAGTCCAGTGTACAATGCAGGAACGCTATTGAACTACATTGCAGACATTTTCTCCCAACCTATTATCTTTTCTCATCCTGTCCCCACACTACTGGATCTCCCTCCCCTTCCCTTCACCACATCCTACACACAATCTAAACCCTGCCACACATACCTGACTTCAACATAAGCATATACTCATTTTCTATAGTTACATACATGTGGATGTGTAATCTGCTTCACTATCATCAATATATTGTTATTTTCTGTCACAGTGCATGGGTCATCTATGGACTCTGTACCTGCTCTGATTAAGTTATTTGTTCCTGTGTGCTAACTGGCAAAACAGGTCATGAAGCAAAATCAGCATTATGACAAGTCATATTCAAATAAAAGGCCCTGTTCCATTATACACAGACAGAAATAGGAAATACCCCCTGCCACACTGACAATACATTACCAGCTGAACACAATTCAGTGTTCCACTTATAGCATCCATGTTTTGATATCATTATTGTAAAATGCGGTTTGAATGGAAATCTGTGAAGGACCTCGATTATAATAAACAAAAATATTATATATAACAAAAATATTAAAGAATAGTATATTTTTGTTGAACAATTGCTACTGAATTTAAAACATTTTAAAGAAAACTAAGGGCTTAATTTTCTAAAAAAAAAAAAGGCCACTGCTGGCTGTAATTAATACTTACCTCCCTAGCACCATTATCTGAAGCCTCTGCCATCTTCGGTAACCTCCTTAACTGTAATTTTACCAGTCTACTTCAAATTCTTTACATGAACATTGTGTGTGTTTGTTTGCATGTATGTGTGTATAGTAATAGTCAGTTATCTATGGGTCCAGCGCCCTTGGCAAATTAAGGGACTGGTGCCCTTTACTCCCATCATGTTCCTCCAGTCCCCCCCAATACTCCCATCATGTGTCTCCCCCGGTAATCCCCGTGGGACTTCATCTCCCTGTCTCGGCCACCGCAGGACTTCTTATGCTAGCCGCAGACCCACGTCGAAAGGGTCTGTTTACAAAACATATTTCTACTTAGGGCTAAGGGGTACTAAGTGGTACTGCATATCGTCACATTTTCAGCGGCCCAGTTAGGTGATTACCTGGATCGCTTTCTATTCTGGTATTACAGTTGGACAAACAATAAAAAGGGCTAGGAGCAGTACTGTGAGGCATATAATGAACTGTGAACTGTTTAACTACAATAGAGAAATGGTATCAATCTATGAGGCCAATTCAGAGCTGCACTTATAATTTTCTTTTAGGTGCAAGTCTAGACTTCAACAATACCATGTTGAACTGCAGGGGGGGGCAAAATTATATTGTGAAACCAGAATTAGATTTGAGAAGTGAAGTTTAATAAATCAACTATCTGTTATAGATTAAACATGAAGCTATGCAGTATGTGAGTTCTATGTGCAAAAAAATAAAAATTAAAAAAAAGTATTTTCCCTGCATGCAAAAGATTTTAAATTAACTAGCGCCCCTTACATTGCAGACTGGTCTAGCCGAGCTGTACAATTGCACCTGTTTTACCCTTACTCAGCCCCAAGTAAGAGCAGCCTTAAGTCACACTTGTGGGTCAGTGGTCAGTCCGACCAGTGGTCAGTCCCACATTATATAATTAAAATCTTCACCACACCTACTTTGCATACTACTTTGCTTACTTTTTGTGGGAGGAAGGGAAGTTCCGCCCCATCGGACAGAACTCCTATGGTATGGAACTGAGTTTCGTACTATAGGAGATACGCCCATAAAATGTGTGTAACATATGGATGCGCCATCCAGTTCAAACAGCCCATTTACCAACTTTGGCCCGGAGTCTTTTTCAGACGGAAGCGCAGCAAAAATGAGCACATTGCTCACATCGGGAACACGCACAGAAAGATGGGCGCAAGTGCACCCATCCTTCTGTTATTGCATCTGACAGCACTGCGCCTGTGGAACTGGGAGTTTCGCGATATTTAAATGAGAAAAGGGGTGTTTTTCTCATTTAAATATTTTACGTGCAGTGCTGCCCGGTGGCTGTTCAACAGCCTTACTCTTACACCATCCCTGGGGCTGGCCAAGGGAACTGACCGAGGGTATATATATGTTCCAATGACAGTAGAATTGTCATTAGCACCGGGATGTCCTGCTTGCAGGACATATGTTGCGACGTTCCTAAAGGGTTTTTTTTTTTTCCCAAGAACCCCCCCCAAGATTAAAAGCTTACAAGACTGGACCCCAGCAGAACAGGTAAGTGGATTTAATTTTATTTACTGTTTTTTTTTGTTTCTTTTTTAACTATAAAAGGCCGGCCCTACCGTTTATTATTTTTACTATTAGGGGGGATATATATGGCACAGCGGGCCCTGGATGGCAGGACATGCTGGCGTTTGTGGTTCTCCAAACTCTAGCATGTCCTGGCATCCATGGGAATGCTGGTGCTTGTAGTACTAGGGGGGTAATTTATAATAGTTAATTGTATTTTTTTTTAAAGTAGAGAAAAGAAAAAGAGCCAAAACTTAGTACATGGTAACCTGTGGCCGGAGCCATTACGGCTCCGACTGTGGGTTTACTGATTAATGCCCGTTTTTGTTATGGGCAATTTAGAGGTGCTCTGCATAGCACATTTTAGCAGGTCTGCCTTACGGATCCGCTAAAACTCCGAATCCGGTCCTTTGCATGCGTAAGTGGTCTATCGGTCTTAAGTGTGGATCCAGTCCAAGGTCATCTAGGAGAATCCTAAGGAATGTCACATATAGCAGATGATCCAGAGCTTGGGAGTAATGGCAAAACAGGTGCAAGTGTACAGCTCGGCGAAACCATTCTGCAATGTAAGGGGTGCTAATTAATTTTAAAACTTTTGCATGCAGGGAAAATACTTTACTTTTGCACTTAAAACTCAAATACCTCATAGCTTTATGTTTAATCCATAAAATAGAGTTGAGCTAAAAAACTTCATCTCTCAATTCTAATTCTGCTTTCACAATTTAAAATTGCCTCCCCTATAAGGGGCTGATCTAGAGTTGCTCTAATACATTCTTTTAGGTACAAGTGTAGCCCTAAACAATAGCCCTGCAAGGGGAGGAAAAACTATACTGTGAAAACAGTTTGCATCGGCATTGGTTTACAGCACATGCACACTTTGAAGTCGCGTATGCGCTGTCCTAAAACGCACCAATGCTGTTTTACAGTAGAATATGCTAATACATTAGGGAACTCAAGGAACAGTTCTCTTACAATGCCACATTTCTTGATAAATAAGCTTCAATACTATTTTACATAACCCCGGCTTTACAATATAGCATACCTATAACAATTTACTTTAATAGAGCATATTTACATGTTTTTAAATACTCTATAGCACACTTCTCCTTTTACTCTCTGTATTACATATTTTAAAAATCAACAACACGTACTGGAACCAAGACATGTAAATGGAATAGAAATACAGAGACAGATATTTGTTTAAAGTGATCTTCAGTCTTATGAGCAGTTGGCAGAATGATCGCGCTTCTTACACAGAGCCTGTCGCGAATGTGGGCGTGTCTCCCAAAAAGAGGGTATGCTTACAGTGTAGGGAGCCAATCCTGACCTTGAGGGCGGGGTCGAATTGACAAATGGGCGTTGCTGGGCATGAGCCCTCTTTAGCACAGGTAGAGATCAGTAGACGAAATGCAGAAGAGGGAGCAGAATTTACTGCACGGTCACCACGCTCCGGAATCTCGGCTGTAGAGCAGCAGGTTATAGTAAAGACACAACCTCAGGGGTTCTGCTGCGTCCCGGGATCACGTCTGTCAGAGGAGCACAAGATCCAGACTGGGGTCTCAGGAGATCTGCTCATCCTGGATGACTGGTGAAATCATCCAAGTTTACGAGACATGACTATGGGAGACAAATACTTTTACCGCAAGTGAGAATGACCCAACAATGAGAAGTTTGGAACTAAGCAGAAGTTGGACGATCAACGTTACAGACCATGCCGGGGAGAGGATCTAGGATTGTGCATCGGACAATTCATCCCATCACCTGTGATTATTGCAAATTTCACGGAATACAGAGCTGGGGAGGAATAACGCCCTATCCCAGGGACAGTGGCAAGTGACTGCTAACCACACGTGAGGACAGAGCTTCTACCCCATTATATGTTCTGTTTTGTGTGTCATCAAAGTTTACACTTTCTATTCTCTGATATTATAAAGGCAAACCCGCAAACGGCTTTGTCCCTATTAAGCACATGGCGTTTCCACTGACAGTCTCTTAGCACTTGCAGAAAGGTAAATTAATTATTTTTTATTTATTTCCTGTTTTCTTTTTCTGACCTTCATCATTTCTTTTATATTATTATCGTTAGCATAAGACATCTTCCTTTTTATAACCTGTAATCTATATATAGAGATAATTTAATATTTATGAAAATGCATCTAAAATGTTTTTCTGGAAGTATATTATGTTTATAAATGTGATTAACAGATTGCTAACAAAAAAAATTGGCACAGGTACAATATAACTCCTGTTGACACATTGTAGTATTGTATCCAGTGGTTTAGTGTGTTTAATAGTTATTGTTATAGATGTTTTTTCTCCTGTCACTAATTTAAATATATATATTTTTTTTTTCCTTATTTTCTTTAGTAAATGGTATCCTGAAGCCACCAATATCAGTGACGTTACTGCATATACCTGAAGATTCTTTGCATTTGAGAACAATTATTATCAGAATAAATTTTATATATTATAAGCTGTTGATGCTACAAGCTAAAAAAAATTGACATCATTCATTATAAATCATGGCCAAAGTGAATTCTTGGATCTTTGTAGTGAGCCTTATCTGCTTTCTGCTGTTTCCTGCACCTGTGTCTACAGCATCCAAAGCAATTGTCTGTCAAGAGATTACTGTACCAATGTGCAAAGGCATTGGTTATAATTATACTTACATGCCCAATCAGTTTAACCATGATACTCAAGATGAAGCTGGTTTGGAAGTGCATCAATTCTGGCCTTTAGTGGAAATTCAGTGCTCACTTGACCTGAAATTTTTCTTGTGTAGCATGTATACGCCTATTTGCTTGGCTGATTATAAGAAACCTCTCCCTCCTTGCAGATCTGTCTGCGAGAGGGCTAAATCAGGGTGCTCTCCTCTTATGAGGCAATATGGTTTTGGTTGGCCAGAGAGAATGAACTGTGACAAACTTCCGCAGAATGGGGACCCAGAAAACCTTTGCATGGATTATAACAGGACAGAGACCACCACTCTTCCACCTCTGTTTGCAAAGCCAACTTACCCACCAAGGGGATCAAAGCACTTGACTCCTCTCCACAGTCAGAGGCAACCGAACAGTGACTGTGATGGTGTATGCAAATGCAGGGAACCTTTCATTTCCATAACAAAAGAATCCCATCCACTATATAATAGAATAAAGACTGGCCAGGTGCCAAATTGTGCCATGCCATGTTTCCAGCCATATTTCACACAGGATGAGAAGACATTTACCACATTTTGGATAGGTTTGTGGTCAATCTTGTGTTTCATCTCTACATTCACTACTGTTGCCACATTTCTGATTGACATGGAGAGGTTTAGATACCCAGAACGACCTATCATCTTTTTGTCTGCTTGTTACCTCTTTGTCTCAATTGGCTACATTATCAGACTTACAGTAGGTCATGAAAATGTTGCCTGCAATAGGGACCATATTCATTATGAGACAACTGGACCAGCGCTCTGCACAATTGTTTTTCTACTCATCTACTTCTTTGGAATGGCCAGTTCTATATGGTGGGTTATCTTGTCTTTCACATGGTTTTTGGCTGCAGGCATGAAGTGGGGCAATGAGGCCATTGCTGGCTACTCTCAGTATTTCCATATGGCTGCTTGGCTGATACCCAGCATTAAATCCATAGCCGTCCTTGCTTTAAGTTCAGTGGATGGTGACCCGGTGGCTGGGATATGTTATGTAGGTAACCAAAACTTGGACAATCTACGTGGTTTTGTGTTGGCTCCACTAGTAGTATATCTTTTTACAGGAACAATGTTTCTACTAGCAGGCTTTGTGTCACTCTTCAGAATTAGAAGTGTTATAAAACAAGGTGGCACCAAAACAGACAAACTGGAAAAACTAATGATTAGGATAGGTATATTTACTGTACTTTACACTGTACCTGCAACTATTGTTGTTGCCTGCTATATATATGAACAGCATTACAGAGAATTCTGGGTAAAATCCCACAACTGCTCTTGCCCTGGGGACAAAAAGAGGACAAGGCCTGAGTATGCTGTTTTCATGCTCAAGTACTTTATGTGTCTAGTGGTTGGAATAACCTCGGGTGTATGGATTTGGTCTGGAAAGACACTAGAATCTTGGAGAAGATTTACAGGTCGCTGCTGTAGAAGCAGCAAATCTATCAACGCTTTAGCATACAGTGAAGCCAGTACAGCAGTAACAGCAAGGACTGCTTTGCCAAGCTCCACTTTATATCACAAGCAAGTGCCACTGTCTCATGTTTGAATGATGCCTCTTATATTGTAGAACTAATTTGACTCACAAATGTTTAACTTTTGGGACATACAGGTTTTTTGTCTGTGCTATGGTTTACATCTATATTTGCTAACACTCTGTTTACTTCGGTAGAAGTTACGTATGGGTAAGTTGTTGCTTTGTCTACAGCTTACATTATAGAAGCCATTTTACTTCTAAAAAGAAATTCATGGAGCTTCAAGTCAACCTCAAGCTGTAAGTTTGAATGTAATTGTGCACATAACAATATGAGATGCCAAACTTATCAAAACATGGTTTATTGGCTTTAAAGTAAAATTTTCATACAAATGAATACATATGTAATGTCAATAACTCCAAAGGTTATTGATAGAAATGTATACATGACTATATGAACTCCAGACTGGATGAATATGGTACAGGGTTGGCACAACACTGCATTCTGTGGTAATGTTACTACTTTGAATACTGTACCTTGAAATATTGGTTCTATGTTAGTAATTAGAGCTTTTTCTTTTAAAGCTGGCAGTCTGATTAAATTGTGTATTCTAAAATAATAGATGCATATAGAAGTTGAAATCCAACATCAGTGTTTATTGTCACATTGTCAATGTGCCTTTTTAAAAGTTGTTGTAAATGCATTCCTTGTTGGGGAACTGGCTTATTGTGCAGAACAAATAATTTCTAAATGGTTCGTTTTTTTTCCCTTTATATCATTCTAACTGTCCTATTTTTGCATGTTACGTAGTAAAGTTCTTACGGTATCACAAGTTTTAGTTGTCAGATACAAAGTCTGTGTGAACTATTTCAACAGTGACCTCTGCAGGCTATAAGTATACATTACCCTCCAAAGAAATTATATACAGGTTTGTGCATAACTTTTTTGCATAATGCTTTAAGCAGTAATAATATAAATTGACATAGCTCTAACTGTTTATAGATGTATTTTTATTTCTGTATATTACAGGTTAAACTTATTATAAGCTATGAAAAATTATTTTTTCAAATGGTTGTAAATATTTCCTTAATAGTAAACCAAAGTAATATTAAATTATTTTTGTATAGTTTGGTCAACAGGGTGGTCAGTAATGTTTGTCCTATTAGGGAATGCATTTGCAACGACACATTTAATTCGATTGCTTTTTACTTAACATTTTGAACTTTACCCTTCAAGAAATATAAATTTTATATTTCCAGTGGACACACTATAATATGACATTTTATTGCACTTCAGTTTACATTATGTACTTAGGCATATAAAAAGTACAACAATACTCTACGTTTCCTTGTAATTATATGTTCCAGACTATAGCGTTTTGTACTCTGAAAAACTGGTCACTGTGTCCTGTTCTAGTATTTGTTTTGTCATGCTTTGTGTACGAAACCAGCAGTCTAAGCTCCCTCTCTATGTATACTTTGAAAACTAGCTCCTATGAATTTTGTTTGTAATTGCTTTATATAATATGGCTGAGGAGATGAATAACAACGTGGTAATGAATAATTGGGAAACTGTCCTAGTGAAACAAAACTGAGTAGGCTGCTGCTATTTCTGTAGTATAGCATACAGTGGTATGTGCATTTTAAAAGAACTTTCAATTCCTAAGTCCATTAAGCTCATTCCCTTGTTACACAAACATTATTTATACTTTAAAATGCTGATGGTTTGGCCTGTTTTGAAAGACTAGAGAATCTAGTGCTGAAAAAGGAGCAAATATGCACCTTGGCAAAATTGTGATTCAGTGCAGGGGAGGCAAATTGAATGTGCTATCAAATTAATAGGTAAGAAATATGAAAGAAAAATAAAGCTATACAGTATGTGTACACTATAAGCAAAAACAACCAGTATTTTACTGCAAACGAAAACAATAATTGTTTCAAAATGGTTTGTCCTGGTGCAAATATGCTCTTTTATTGACTGTTTATCCTAACTCTTTCTCTACCTAAGCAGTGTGAATATTTAAGTCTCCTAGAAGTATGTATCATTAAGTTTCTTTTTACTGATTTAGGATCTGTTAATCAGCTCTCGTTATTTACACTTGTAGTTGTCCATTTTTTTCTTACAAACTATGGTAATTTCCTTTTTGACCATGCTAAAACCATGTTGTTCAAGAATCTGGAAATAACTATTTAAATAGTTCACATGTCTGAGCTAAGACGCAAGGTAAAATAAATAGTCCTCTATAGTTTCTAGCATAATAAAGAATGTGAGACGCCAAATGAACTCACTGTTTCGATCTTGCTGTCACATGCTTGCTAAGGGAACTTGATAAGCTACACAGGCTCTTCAGTCCTCTCCTGTTTGACAATAGCAAACAAGCAGCTCCCATTGTGCAAGGTATATGGCATTTTTTTGTTTGATTTGCCAAACAATTCATCAGAGCATGAAAGCCTGTTTAAAGATGGTTCAAAAACTGAGGTACAACTTTAGGGAGCTGAGTGGTAAGGAAGCATAGTGTAGTAATTTTTCATAGCATTACAAAAACAGGGCTGATTTTCTAATCTATATCAACAAATAAACCAATTATGATATTTCTTATGTTTTCCATGTGTTACCAGTTAAGATCATATAATTATGATTTTTCTCCATTATATAACTAGTTTCTAATGTCTTTGTTGGATAAATTCAAGTGATATTGATTAATCTAGCTGTTTATAACAATAAGATTATGTGCTTACAGTTGTACATACAATTTGATACCACAGTTGATAGTTTTTCCTGTTTGCATTGTAGGGATTGTGTAAATATAATATATCAAATGATTACATTTTTCAATTATTGAATGGATTTGCAAGCCTGTGTTTAGAAGACTGACATTTAACTAATCAAAAATTCCTATGTTGGGTCACAAGAATTTTTATGTAGCTTTTCACTGCCGTCATGTACAATTTCTACATAAAGTGGTGACATCGAAGGACAGCCGGTTCGTGCATTCACATTACACGATTTACCGTTTTTTCTTCTTTCTTTACTATCTGTTCCTCTGACATTGTTCCCTCATTGATTGGTAAAATTAGCCAGGGTATAAAATAAAATCACATGATGCAATGTAATCATGGGAGTGTACACACTATATAAGATATGCTGAATGTTGTTAACCCTGTCTCAGACTGTTAACAGTTATTTTTTCCATGAACTGTTCCCATCCTCTAGGTTCTGTTATTCTGTTCAGTCAGGGCGTCTATTAATAAATAAGTGGTTAATTTGCAAGGTTCTCAGATATGGAAACACACAGTTATGCTAGGAAGTTGTCTGTATAAATTGACTGTGCCCCATACTGTAGCGGTAGTCACATGTGTATATACTGTATCATGTATATGTTTGATAGAATGACTTCCACACCAGAAATGTTTGTATGACCTGCAATTTCTTGTTTAGATAACTATATTTTTAACTTTTAATCAAAATCTTTATGGTTTAATTTGGTTTCCAGTGTAATACTATAGAACAGGGTTAGAATTACAGAGGTGAACGTCATACATGTAATGTGTAAACACGAGATTTCTTTGTTGCTTTTTATGCATCACATGGACTCGGGTTATAGGTCTTGTATGACATGTATGGCCTTGGAGTTTTAAGCATTGTAGTATACTTTCACATTGAAATAAAAACTACAATCCCCATTAATAAATATCTATATTAAAAAGATAATATCTGTTGCTGGTATATTACTGGTAAAATCAGATTTCTTTTTCCAAAGCTGCTGCCAAAGCCATGGTAACCATACCCAAGCACTTGTCGTTGCTACCCAGAGGTAACAACGCCGTGACATTCTCCTTAAACAGTAAAGGGAAAAGGCAGCCTAGATACGTTAAGTGTGTGTCCATCCTTGTTTCATTTATATAAAAATCTGTGTATTATATTTTTGTGTAAAGTTTAAAATTTTATTCAAACAAAATTGTTTTAAAGATTAGTTATTTATGATGGGAATATTGTATATTTTTGTTTGTTCAACTTGTTCCTAATAGTTGTAGAATATAATAAACCTGAATATAATTTATAATTGTTGTCTGATTTTTGTTTATTGCTGTAATAATAGTTTATAGCATAACCCCAATTTGTCATTGTAAATATTTGTGCAATAGACTATACTATGGGCTGCAAAGTCACGTTTCCTTGCAGGTTTGGACTGAGCTTTATGCCACATACACAGCAACCAATAACTCTTACAAAACAATATAACCTCCGGGTATGACAATTGGATCATGTGGATAGGATATATCACATAAGCTAATCCCTTACCTGTACATCTCATTGGATATGCTGCATGTGGCAATGTCATATATCAGTATGATGTAACATTCATTTATTGTCCCCTTTTAAGCAAGAAATCTGCTGTGTGTGTGTGTGCGCACCTGTCATAGGGGGAGCTCCATCGTATCTTTATACCAGTGTTAGACTGTATCTATGAGAGTTTGCAGGTTAAGCTGTGAGCTGGAGTTTTTTTTTTTTTTTTAATAAATCCGTATCTTTGATACTCTATATTTTATATATTTTACAGTTATCTGGCCAATCAAATATTGTAATATGCTGAGCAATCCAGCTCCCTACTAGAGGAATAATGAAATTCTTGCTAGATCAGTACTTCTGTTTAGTATAGAGTAAAATTTAAAAGAACCTATATTTTTAGTCTGTCTTTGGTCTCTAGGGTTAGGTTACCTCTTTTATCTGTAGAATACCGTACAGGAGAGCTGTAGGCTAATTGATCAGAAGTCAGAAAGGATGTAGCATTGCGATCGCCGATAGTTAACCTGCTGGCACTACAGGTGAAGTGTTGATGCTGACAGTGTGAAGTGCTGTAGCTAAGAAAACCCATCAAAATGATCTAGTAAAGGGTTACCTATATGTGGTCATACCATTGTTACTACAAGAACTGCCATTCCTGGACATTGTCTGGGATTACTATGACTCTGAATTCATATGATCATTTCTGGACTGTCCAAGGTAATCCCAGGTAACCCTAATCTAGACACCCAGGAGTGAAGATAAAGCAGACAAACATCCCAGCTCTTATTCAGGGTTTCCAAAATCACAGTGCTTTTTGTCTTATTTAAAGTATTCCCCTTAGCAGAGGAAGTGTATAAAGGCAATGGTGGAAGAAAAGTTAGACTGTTGTCCAGAAAACCACAAAAATTAGAATCCTAGCTATTCTATCATGTATTATATCAATGACAGAGAAATTTAATCAATGGTGGTTACATTGGATTTTTTAAGGACAACTCCCTAGTGGTTTAGTGAGGCCACATAGTTCGTGCATAGAATGACAATGATAACATATGTTTGAGTTATTTACAGACATAGTATTATTTATACAGGTCTTCTATAGAAGGCAGAGCCTCTACTCAGCAGAAACATTCAATAGGTGTCGCCATGCAGTGTGCCAAGAGTTAGAGGGTTCTAGGCCAAGTAAAGCCCAGGGTGAAAGAATATTTTAGTGTCCCCACTAAAAACAAAAAAAATTAACACTTCGCTGCCAACAGACCTACCCACATGCCTGGTTTTAGTTACCTCTACTATGGCGTATTGTGGTTTTACTAAAATCACACTACGCCTTATGAAGGGAAATGACTGTGCCTTACACATACTGCAACTGAATGAGACTGTGATCGTTACCTGCAATTACAGTAGAGTCAGAGCACGGTGATCATGACTGGCAGTGCTTTTTTTTGTAAAAAAAAAAAAAAGGTGCCGGATCTCGCATCAACTCACATACGACCACACAACCAATCACAAGCCAAGCAGTGCCATCACAACCAATGCGGACAAAGTACGCATACATTAATGGTTTTGCTGCCGAAACAAAATTGCCAATGGGTTCCGATGGGTTCTATGACAAAAAAAGCACTGATGACTGTTGAGTGAAACGGGGACCGCATGAAGTGCTTTTTAGAGTTTTTTACAAGCACAAAGCGCTTACAAAAATAGTGGTTATAGAGTCTATACCTACTACCACCGAGTGACAGGTTCAGTCTATAATATAGTATGATCCAGAGCTACGGCCGCTCCGGTGAGTTACAAAAAAAGCACTGATGACTGTTGAGTGAAACGGTGACCGCATGAAGTGCTTTTTAGAGTTTTTTACAAGCACAAAGCGCTTACAAAAATAGTGGTTATAGAGTCTATACCTACTACCACCGAGTGACATGACAG